>CAUYON010026646.1:0-34273 GCA_963573935.1 Arctocebus calabarensis | reverse complement strand
AAAATTGGTGAGTTTTATATAGCTGATCAGATAACAAATTATGATGATGTCAGTGTAGCCATTATAATGAGTGCTTGTTAAATATTTGGTATTAAATTATGTTGTTCCAAATTAATTAAAATTAATATCTAGAAGCCAGTTAAAAAAAAAAAAGAAATCTTCATTTAAATTTAGCTATAACCCTTTGCCAAAACAGCTGTAAGTGGAATTTATTAAAATTAGGTCAATATTATTTCTGTTTAAATATCAAGTGTAGACATGATAAGAATTATTAATGTCCTAGGTCACTGCCTTTCTTTTTTTTTTTTGATACAGAGTCTTACTTTATTGCCCTCAGTAGAGTGCCATAGTGTCACAGCTCACAGCAACCTCCAACTCCTAGACTTAGGGGGGATTCTCTTGCCTCAGCCTCCCAAGTAGCTGGAACTACAAGCACCTGCCACAATGCCTGGCTTTTTTTGTTGTTGTTGTTGCAATTTGGCCAGGGTCGGGGTCTTCCTATAACTACCCCCAGCTCCCAGTCCAGGACACTGCTCAAACGGAGAACTCAGCTGGTATGGAAAAGATATTGCCAGATGACAGGTAGAATAGAAACACAAACTCAAGCAATTTAATTCTCTGTCCCAGTTTATTCATCCTGGGTTATTCCAGAAGCCAGGTTCACACTCAACATGCAAGAAATAGATATAATGTTCCCAGGGCCCATGCTTTACCCTCACCTGTTCTACTTTTTACCCACCCACCTGTCAAGGATGAAACTCTTTAGTGACAGACAGGAAGAGCCCCACATTTTGCAGGTAGAGACACTGAGGGCCAGAGGCAGCATTAGTGACTTCCATACCATAATTCACCCACCAGGACCTTGTATTCTCTTGGCTCCCGGGAGCAAAGCAGAGTTGTTGGTTCAACCTGAGACTTGCCCACTTTCCAACTCAGCCTTGTGTTAGAACCTGTCAATACTGCTTCAAGGCCCATGCAAGGAAAGAAGGGGTAAGGCCCAGTACCCTAAGAACTTCCAGAGGCTCAGCTGACAACACTGCTCCCTTCTCAACCTGAAAAACTGACCTCTGCTCTGCTAGTCTGATTTTAGAGAAGTGGACCTAATCTAGTCAACATCCAGTGTCGCTAAAGCCAGAGAGGCACTGCAAGGTACAGGCACAGAGAGAGAAATGAGATTTTCTCCAACAGTCTTGGAACACCTTTATCTATTACTTGCAAGCTAATAAACACATGTTCTTTTTCACCAGAAACTTAAAGTCAATATGGTTTTCAACCCAGTGGAGAGGTGTGTTTTGTTTGGAAACTGTCATTTAAGAATTCCCATTTTCTGGCTTGGAGCCTGTGGCTCAATGGGCTAAGGCGCCAGCCATGTACACCTGAGCTGGCGGGTCCGAAACCAGCCCGGGCCGGCCAAACAACAATGACAGCCGCAACCAAAAAATGGCCAGGTGTTGTGGCGGGCACCTGTGGTCCCAGCCACTTGGGAGGCGGAGACAGGAGACTCACTTGAGCCCAGGAATCGGAGGTTGCTGTGAGCTGTGATGCCACAGCACTCTACCCCGGTTGACAGCTTGAGGCTCTGTCTCAAAAAAAAAAAAAAGAATTCCCATTTTCCTATTCTAGATAGGGTTCTGCCATTGTCATCTCCCCCATGCTCATCTCCTATGTACACATCAGCAGATTTCAAGAGGGACAGTCCCCATCTCCTTCTCTGTCTCTACCCTCACCCCTGCCATCATCTCTACCACTACCCCTCAGTTCCCTTCCCTGATACCAATTCTCCCAACTGCCCTGACAAAATTATAGCCATGCAAAAATGCTGTGGCAGGCCAGAGCATCCACTTAACCTCTTACAGCAAAGTCAACATCAGGGACAATAGCCTTAGCAGAGCAAAATCTGGGTTAGGGAGGGAAGGAAGAGGAGAGCTATCAATAGCTTGGAAAATCCCAGGAGAATGGATCAGCTACAACCCTCACATATATGACAGCAGGCTAGCTCCCTATCTCCAGGAAGCAGTGAGACTCAATGGAGAAAAAAGGCTGGGGTAGGCCATGGGTAGCACAGGGTACGGGCAGATGCCCCAGAGGTGCACTTGGATATATATTAACATACACCTGCTCAATGGTCTGCCTGCAAATACACATGCTCCTAACATAGCTTCCCATGCTTGTACCTACACACATGCCCCCACAAGCAAGGGCTCACTCACACTCAATGCAGTCTCACACACTCAGATTCACTCCTATTTACACACATCTTTGGCATATGCATCCTCAATCATGCACCTATAGACACACAGCTGGGTACCTATTCACATATGCATATACAAATTTACTCACTCTTACAAACATGCTGTACACACACATGATCACTCTTACACACTCACACATAGGTCTTCATACGAGTTAGCTTGTCTTTACACATGTGCACACACAGCAAACTTAAGCTCATATGCATATTCACGTCTACACATTATCTGTCTACATGTGAGCACAGACATACTCTTATGCTTACCTGCACTCGTGCCAGCAAACAATCATGCACAATCACACACATGCCTGCAAATATACACATATTCCCTTGCACACTTGAGGAGGCACACACTTAGCCCTGGTCCTGGGGCTTGGATGCTGCTGCCCTCTGCTGGAGACAGCGGATAAGCTCCTTTCTGTTGTCTAGGATAGTGTCGAAGCTCTCTTGCAGTCGAGCCTGCTGATCAACCAACTGGTGCTGCAGGCCCCGGATCCACTGGAGCAGTGCCAGGCGACGGTACATCACCAAGTGCACATGGTGCTTCTCCTTCTCCCGCTCTTTGTAGCGCTCCTGAGCCTGCAGCTGCTGCACAGCCTGAGCCACAGAGGGCAGAAGGGGATCGGGAGGGCCAGGGCCTCGAGGGGTCCTACAAGTAGGCTCAGGACTGCTGCTAGGGCTACTGATGCTCAGGGAGCTGCTGGCATAGCCGTTGTCCTCCTGAGGGGAGCACACAGTGCCAGCACCACCCATCTTCTCAGGCTCAGCCCCAGGAATCTCTGCCCCCTCTGGGGGACTGCGGACCCCTCCCTCTGGAAGTCCGGGGGCCTGGAAGTCCTGGTTGTCAGAGGGGGACTCAGAGGAGCTCCTCATCAGGATAGGTTCCACTTTGCCTGGTATCCCATGCCAATTCTGATTGGCATCCTTGGCACTCGCCATGAAGTTAGAGTTGCTGTCTGGCTGGAGCTCGGGTTGGCATACTCTAGGAGGGCCTGACGCGAACTGGCCCCCCTCAGCCAGGCCTGGCCGGATGGCGAACATCTGGTCTGCAAAGGGGAAGCAAAAGAAGAGGTCATAGCAGGACAAGGTAGGGTGCCTGAAGTCATGGCCACCTAGCTGCAGGGACAAAGTAGCAAGCAAGGGCCTGGCCAGTCCCCATCAGTCCCTTCCCCTTGACTCCGGTAATACTCCCTTTGCGGCTCTCCTCCTCCCCCCTCTCTGCCTGTTGTCTCCTGCAGAGGGCTTTTCCTTGGCCCTCAGACACAGGTTGTCTTCTCATTGGGTGCATTTCTCCCCAGATGACCTCATTCTCTGCTGTTGCTTCAGGAACCATCATATGTTGGTGACTCTCAGAGCTGTCCCCAGCCCAGATCCAACTGCTACCCAATCCCGAAACCAACCACAGGTTCCTGGAATTCTGCATGTCCAAACCTGCTCACTCTCCTTCAGCAAAAATGGCTCTGCCCTCCATCCGGTCACTCTTGCCAGAGCCTGGGAGCAAGCCAGACTGCTCACTCTCTCCTCTCTTCCATCATCTAATAGGTCACTAAATTCTGGCAATTCTTTGTCTTCACTTACACTTGGGTCAAGATGTGTCTGACCTCCCTTACTGCCCCAGTCTTTTCACTAATTGCTCCACCTCCAGTTAAAGTGTAAATTTCCCTGGTCACAACTCCAAGTGCCCTCTCTAAACTCCTGCTAAGCCTCCACATGACCTACCAGGCCCTGCTTCATCTGGCCCCTGCTCACCCCTCCATACTTCCCTCTTGCCCCTCTGGTGCCCCCTCATACACAATCACACCAACCTGCTCAGAGATCTCAAAACACACCACTGTGTTTTATCCTCACACTATTCCTTTGGCCTATAATATTCTTTCTCTCCTCTCCCCTCCCCTCTAAGTACCACCCTTCTCCACCCAGCAAATTCCTTTTTTGTACTTCAAAACTCAGCTCTAATATTCCCTCTCTGAAGCCTCCCTGATATTCTCCTCACAAATACATTTAATTATGCCTTCCTCTGGGTCCCTACAGCCCTTGGCACACACTGTTTTATCCAAGTTTGTGTCCTGTCCCTGACATACATAGCTGATACTCTCCTGAACTGGCATTTCTTGTTTAACAGTGTTGCGACAGCAGGTTATAATCTTGCTCCCTGATTATAGACTTGGAACTCTCCCATATTTCCTCCCTGGTATTCCCAGGAGCCGGCACAGAGCCTGGCACTAGCAGATGTCAACACATGCGGCCACTTGCTGAGTGTGTGAATGTGACTGAGGACTTCTAAGCTCAGGAAAACAGAGCTAACAGCAGCAGGAGGTTACTGCCACTGCCCAGGGCTGCAAGAGCTGGTTCAGTCTCCTCTTGCCCTAGGGAGCCCCCCTCCTCCACTGATAAGTGTCACCCCTGAGCTTGCCCCTTCCCTCCAGGAATGTGTCTACTATCTTGTGTCCCTGTACCCAGCTTGCTCCGTCTCCTGAGGCCTTGGAGGGAGGGCACATCACACTGCAAAAAGTAGGGTTTGAACTGACAACAGGTTTTCCTCCTAACCACACATTACCACTACGATTAGACTATTTGAGGTCATGAAGCTGAAGGATGCTGTAAGCAGAGCAGGAGGAGCTCCACCTGGCATCCCCACCTGTAGTGGGCAGAGGTCCTGGAAGGCCTGGGATAGGAACAGCTTTGTAACCTGCCTGCCCCCTTCCCTCTCAGCAAGGCTTGTGTTAATAAGGTGCTTGGAGATCACCTCTTGCCCCAATTTTTTGTTTTTCCTAAACTTGGGCGGGGCCACTAAGAAAGCTGGCATGGGGTAGGGGTGAGGGTGGCGCTAGGATCATGGGTTCAGAGCTTTCTAAATGGGAACCAGACACCCCAGGATGGGGGGGTAGCTGTGAAAGATGGGGGGGGGTGCCACCTCCATTCCTACCTTTGCAGGCGAGGGAGACTACTCCCAGGAATCAGAGAACAGAGACCGTCCTTCCCTAATCTCTGCTAAGGAGGCAGCTAGGAGGGGGCCATGAAGACCCTCTTAAGCGGCTGGAGCCCCCCAAACCCTCCCCCTGGGGCCCAGACTCACGGCCTACAGGCGCCCGCTCTGGCGCGGCTGGCTCTGGTTCCGCCGGCCCCGCTCGGGAACTCGTCGCTGTAGGCTGGGTTGCGGGGGTGGGCCCCTGGGGGTCCCCGCGGTCCCGAACGTGCGGAGCTCGCCGGGTGCGCGCCCAGCCTCAGGCTCAGACTGCCGAGTCAGGCGGCGTCTGCGCGGCGGGGCGGGGCGGCCCACGTGGGCCGGTTCGGTTTTCCGCCGGGCCCGGCGCCGGAACCGCCTCCCCCCGCTGTCCCCGCCGCCGCCGCCTGCTTGACCCGGGCCTTCCAGTTCGTTGTCCTCTCTCGCATCCTCTCCTGCGTTCGCGGGGCCCTTCGGCTCGGTTCTGTCACCTCCAGTGACATTTTCAAGATGGAACGCTCATCAGGCACCACCTTCTGGCTATTAACGCTTTGGTGTCTTTCCCGTTACAGGGACAGTCCTTCAGGCAGCCCCCGCAGGGCTCCGGAGTCCTGCCCTCCCGCCTCTCCAGCTTCGCCCTTTACCCTCCCTGTCTGCGGTTGGGCCTCTCGCCCCTTTCTCCCAGACCGCTTTTGCACACACCTTTCCCTCTGCCTAAAATTTTCTTCCTCCTCTCCACATACTCTTATTTTAGATCTCAGAGAAATCCTCTCTCACTCCCTAGACCACATTAGTTTCCCTTTTCTATTCAGGGTCAGGGCTTTTTTCCTTTTCTTCATAACATTTATCACGATTTAGAATACGGTGACCATCCAAGGGACTGTAACGACATAACGGAGGTGGTCGACGAAAGGAACCAGGCCTTAGAACGCGTGGCGCATGCCCCGCCTATGAAAATTAGGTCAACTTAAATGGAGGTGGTCAACTACGATTCTACTGTATGTATTTATTTTTGTGCTTACTTAAAGTCACTTAATGCAAACTACGTTTTAAGAGAAGGAAGAAAATTTGATCTGCGACAGGGCTCGGGGCTAACATCCAGCACCCGGGACAGGTGTTTTTGTCTTCCTGCGCGATTAGGAACCCCACCCGCGCTTGCGCAATGGGCACTTGTGCCTTTGCAGCGTTGAGGAGGTACGTGGTAAGAGACCTGCCTCTTTGGGAGAAATGTGTAGAGGTTGAGAACCCAGTTTGCAATTAAAGAAAAGAGAATACAGTCATTGCTCCCTCTAGTGATCTAAGGCATCCTCTTCCAATTCCAACTTGATTCCAACTCACCACTGTGCGATCTAGAGACTAAATGGCAAATAAGGGTGGCACCTGTGGCTCAGTGATTAGGGCACTGGCCCCATATATCGAGGGTGGCAGGTTCAAACCCAACCCGGGCCAAACTGCAACAACAAAATAGCTGGGCGTTGTGGCGGACGCCTGTAGTCTCAGCTACTTGGGAGGCTGAGGCAAGACAATCGCCTAAGCCCAGGAGTTGGAGGTTACTGTGAGCTGTGATGCCACGCACTCTACAAAGTGAGACTCTGTCTCCAAATAAATGGCAAATAAAATCACAAATCCTATATACAAATATAAGGGAAATAGAAAAGAAATTTTTATGATTATGACAACTATTTTAAGAGGGAAAAAGAAATAAAAGGAAGGTAGAAGTGGGGCAGCACCTGTGGGCTCAGTGGTTAGGGTGCCGGCTCCATATACTGAGGGTGGGGGTTCAAGCCCAGCCCCGGCCAAACTGCAACAAGAAATGGCTGGGTGTTGTGGCAGGCACCTGTAGTCCCAGCTACTCGGGAGGCTGAGGCAGGAGAATCACCTAAGCCCAGGAGTTGGAGGTTGCTGTGAGCTGTGTGATGCCACGGCACTTTACCGAGGGTGATAAAGTGAGACTCTGTCTCTACCCCCCCCCAAAAATAAATAAATAAATAAAAGAAGGTAGAAGTAACTCCAAATTTGCACACTCATCCCATTCAGAAAATACAGATGAAGAACTCAGCCAACGTTAGGTTCTATGGCCTAACTAATCTTGCCCCTTCCTGGGAGGTTCCCCTTGACTTCAGCCAGGGTCTTCCTCCTTATGAGGAAGAAATCCTCACTCCTAAAGGCTCTGAGCTTTGATGACGTAGGGTTATGTGGTTCTCATCATAAGTCATCTAATTGTTTGGTCTTCCCAGAACAGCCCTTCCCTGCCTCTCATTTGGGTTCTCTCTCAGCTCTAACCACATGGGTCAAATGAGAGCCTAGGGAGTCCAGAGATAGGAACCCCAGGCCAGGAGAGCCAGTCGGAGTCCTTCTCTGGGACTTTCTGAAATGCAATTAAAGGAAGACAAAGCAGAGAAAACATGAACTTAGCGCTGCAACAATTATATTCTCTGCCAGGTAAAAGAAGTCAGTCTGTAGCAGGAGAAAGTGATGCCAACACTCGGAAGTTCTAGTGAAAGACAGAAGTCCTGATAATGGGCTGGGCACAGTGGCTCACACCTGTAATCCTAGCACTCTGGGAGGCCAAGGTAGGTGGATTGCCTGAGCTCAGGAGTTGGAGACCAGCCTGAACAAGAGCGAGACCCCTATCTCTACTAAAAATAGAAAAAACTAGCTGGATGTTGTGATAGGAGCTACTTGGGAGGCTCAGGCAAGAGGATTGCTCAAGCCCAAGAGTTTGAGGTTGCTGTGAACTGTGACACCACTCTGCCAAGGGTGACAAAGTGAGACTCGGTCTCAAAAAACAAAAAAAAAGTCCTGATAACGTTCCAGTCCCTCTTTCCCTAGGCTTTATAGTTTTGTATGTCTTCCAGTGAAGCCCTTATTTTGCCAAGCCTAACTTGAGAAGAATTTCTTTCACTAAAAACCAAAAGAATCCTGATTAATGCAATAGCACAAAGTAATGACCCAGGGCTTCCCTGGGTTCCACTCATGTACCTCTCTGCCCTCATTAAGTAGTATTAACTCCATTTCCTCTTGTCCAGTGTACATTGTGACCCCTCTTTTCTTCCATCCTCTTTTTCTTTTTCTTTTCTTTCTTTCTTTTTTTTTTTGCAGTTTTTGGTCGGGGCTGGGTTTGAACCCGCCACCTCCAGCATATGGGGCCGGCACCCTACTCCTTTGAGCCACAGGCATCGCCTCCTCTTTTGCTTTGAGGGGCCTGAAATGCCCCTGGAATCATCTTTGTGTTTTCTGGTTATAAACATTCCTTCCAAGACACTAAAACCTCCTAACCTGCAGACCCTAGAATCTCAGAGATGGGAAGAAAACCCTTAGAGAGTCCTCAGGTGCATTCACATACAGTACCACGTCTACCTCTACCTCAGCGGTTCTCAACCTGTGGGTCGTGACCCGCAGCAACTGTTGTAAAGGGCTGCGGCATTAGGATGGTGAGAACCACTGCTATACCTCTTCCTAGTATTCTGGCTACAAAAGACAAAGAATGGCATACATTGATTTAAAGCCTGTATTATACTCCGCAGGGCAGCAGTTCCATTGTTCTCAAAATTAGCTGCTTCTAAATAACATAATATCAGGTGAATTCCAAGAGCATCAGACTGTAACCTCTTTTCTTTCTTTCTTTGTAGTTATTTATTTATTTTTTTTTGATACATAGTCTCACTCTGTCACCTTTGGTAGAGTGCCTGGTGTCAGCTCACAGCAACCTCCAGCTCTTGGGCTTAGGCAATTCTCTTACCTCAGCCTCCCAAGTAGCTGGGACTACATGTGCCCGCCACAACGCCCTGCTATTTTTTAGAGACGGGGTCTCACTCTTGCTTCATGCTGGTCCCGAACCCATGAGCTCAGGCAATCCACTGGCCTCAGCCTCCCAGAGTGCTAGGATTACAGTCATGAGCCACCGTGCCCCCGCCCTTGTAGCCTCTTTTCTTAGCTAAGCCCAGTGTTGTGTGACGTGCTTGGACAGTGGTCCTGACCACTCCATAATTTTCAGAGAGCTGGGAGCCTGGAGAACAAAAAGCACCAAGAAGGCAAGGTTGTCCATGTCTACATAGACAGAAAAACAGCAGAGATGCCTGGTTTTTGTTTGTTTGCTTGCAGTTTTTGGCCAGGGCTGGGTTTGAACCCGCCACCTCCAGCATATGGGGCCCACGCCCTAATCCTTTGAGCCACAGGTGCCACCTTTTTTTTTTTTTTTTGAAACAGAATTCCACTTTGTCACCTTCAGTACAGTGCCATGGTGTCACAACTCACAGCAACCTCAAACTCTTGGGCTCAACTTATCCTCTTGCCACAGCTTCCCTAGGAGCTGGGACTACAGGTGCCCTCCACAACGCCTGGCTATTTTTCGAGACAGGGTATCACTCTTGCTCAGGCTTGTCTTGAACTCCTGAGCTCAGGCAATCCTCCCACCTCAGCCTCCCAGAGTGCTAGGATTACAGGCATGAGCCACCATGTTAGCCAAGATGTCTGTTATTCATTCACCAGAAGCTTTTGCAGAGAATCAATCACCCCAAGTAAAAGGGTATCTGTGGCTATATCCACCCAAACACATATATATGCCAGGGACTCAATCCTCAGGAGCACAGAAATCATCAGAGATGGCAAGTAGCAGGCTCTGCGCAAGCCCTGCCATCACAAAGATCCAGGAGTGGGCAGTGTGTACGAATCTTGGCAAGAAGACAGATGTCAAAGCCAAGAGAGGCTAGCAGTGAGTGACCCGAACCAGGCCCCAGGGTGTGGGATGTCAGGCAAGGAGACAAAAGGAGATGAGAGGAATTTCTACTCCAAGAAATAGGACAGGCATAAGGCTTCTTCATAGACAGATAATTTCGCAGTGTCAATATTAACAGAAAGAACGGGGTAGGTAGGATGGTGTTTCAACCTCAAAAACTTTGCCCTTCCCATCTATTCATGCACACACAGCACACAGTTGTAAACAGAATGCTTGCTTTGTGCCAGGTAATGTGATGGGAATTTAGAAGAAAATCAGAACTGCTTGTGGTCTTGGGGAGTGTCCTGCTTTGAAAGGGAAACAAACAGGAGAGTGAGCTATACAATGGGATGAGCCCTGCAAAAGAGCCGGGAGGCAAAAGTAATGAGCACAAAAGAAGATGAGGAAAGGCTTCACAGAGGTGAAAGTTGAGCCAGGCCTTGAGAGATGAATAGAAGCTCACCAAGAGAAAGCAGGGGAAGGCATAGCAGAGTGCATATTCATAGTGAGTCCAGGAAACACAGAGTAGGCCAGCGTAGCTGGAGCTTGGGAGGAAATGGAGGTAAGATGAGGCAGGAGGTAAAGTCGGCCCAACTGTGAAAGGTCTTGACCACCCTTCCAAGGAGCTTGAGTTTCATAGTTCACAGCAGGGAAATAACTGAGGAAGCCTCAAGAATTCTACATCAGAACAAAGTGCAGTACTGGATTACAAACTGCCTGGTTAACTTTCTTTTGTTTTCCTGGGCTCACATCATCTGTTAACTTCCCCACATGGCTGTGGAAACTTAGGCAAATCAAATCATTTTTTTTTTGAGGCAGAGCCTCAAGCTGTCACCCTGGATAGAGTGTTGTGGCATCACAGCTCACAGCAACCTCCAACTCCTGGGCTCAAGCGAGTCTCCTGCCTCTGCCTCCCAAGTAGCTGGGACTACAGGCGCCTGCCACAACACCCAGCTATTTTTTGGTTGCAGACGCCATTGTTGTTTGGTGGCCTGGGCTGGATTTGAACCCACCAGCTCAGGTGTATGTGGCTGGTGCCTTAGCTGCTTGAGCCATAGGTGCCGAGGCGCAAATCAAAACATTTTAACCCTTTTGAGTTAAATAAAGATAATATGTCTTGAAAATTGTTCACTAACATTACAGTAGTGAACACTGTTATTTAGGCTCCTAAGACCAGGCATAGCCCCAGAAGACCTTTGACATACCAGAGAGCCCTTAAGGCAGATTAGAAGGAAAATTATTCCCCAGAATTGGTTCATCTTGGGAAAGGAAGGCCTAGGAAGCTGGTGACCTACTTGTTTTGTTCATCCATTATTCCATTGCCTCTTAAAGGTTAAATGTCTTTCTTCTTTCTTTCTTTCTTTAAAAAATTTTTTCAGACAGTCTCACTCTGTCACCCTGGATAGAGTGCCGTGGCATTGTAGCAACCTCAAACTCTTGGGCTCAAGTGATCCTCCCGCCTCAGCCTCTCAAGTAGCTGGGACTACAAGTGCCAGCCACAATACCTAGCTAGTTTTTAGGGGAGACAGGGTCCCACTCTTGCTCAGGCTGGTCTCAAACTCCTGAGCTCAAGTAACCCACCTGCATTGGCATTCCAGAGTGCCAGGACTGCAGGAGTGAGCCACAGCTCCCCATCATAAAGTGTCTTTCCAGTCTGTCAACAAATTACTGTGTGATGTCCTTAAGTAAAACATGACCATTCCACACTATCTATTTTGGGTTTTGGCTCAGCTGTAAAATGAATACAGGAGGAAAGATACATCCAATCAGAAGTTTAAAAAAATTCCTTTCAAGCCCTGGAATAATTTTTTTTCCTTCAACAAAATCTTTCCAATATACCCAGTTTGAGATCTTCTCTCTTCCCGTGAACCCTCCACCATATTTGGCTCCTGAATGGGCTCCCAGAAAGCTTTTAAAGCTCAGTGGGCATAGTTTCAAATATACTGTAACAGATGAATCTAGGAAATGAATTTCTTATACTCCTAACCCCAGAGAAAAAGGAGACAAAGGGTGATTGGGAGTTGCTGGAAGAATGAAAGGTTGTGTAGACTCTCTCCAATGCCCCAAGTGGTCAATGGCCTCTCCAAATCCTCTTCCAACAGAAGACCAAAAAGCCAAATCCAAGATCCCAAGGCTGTTGAACATACAATGCCCACAGCAGTAAGTGGATGGGGAAGCTGAAGTGAAGGGGGAATGAGAGGAGGGAGGGAGTGCCTGTTTCACCCCCTTCCTAGCAGCTGCCTCTGTGGGCCATATAATCCCCATGCCCTCTCCCAACCCCACCAGCCCCACACGCCGGCCGCCCACCTCTCCCTGGCCTGGCCCCATTCATCAGTAGGAGGGCATGAAATCAGCACAGTCTTTCAGGGCCTGACAGTTCCTTTCTGGGTCCCCCCTACATGTAACCACTTAACCACCAGTACAAAGAGCCAGGTTGAATGGGCCTGGAGCCGGTGGCTCGTGCGGAGGGGGAGGCCTCAATAAGATTTGGGGAGCTGGGTGTATAAACCGCTCTGCTCCAGCAGCCCTCAATGGAGGGGCTGGAGTCGGGGCATGTGCCGAGGGGAGGAGCTGGGCAGCTGCATCCCGCCCCTGAACAATGATTTATTCATTCTCCTGGTACACAGACAGAAAACAGGCTGGGGGGACATGGCCCCACAAATCGCCCTGAGCCTCAGCTGATTCCCACGGCAATCATTGCACTTCAGAGCACCCCCCCCACACTGTAATTTATTGCCTGAATCTTGCCCTTGATCTTCCCTGTTAGGAAATAGAGTGCCTTACAGAGGATTTTTAGCAGCCTAAAGTTCAAGTAGGCATCGTTCTTTGAAAAGCTTGCACCCAATCTCAGTCTTAAAAGCTTCCTGCTCAGATGTTTCCTTACACCCGTTTCGCAGCGGGAGACAAAAAGGGGCATAGCCTGTCTCCTGACTGCCCCCAGAGGGCAGGCCTGAGAAAGCAGTAGGGCACTGGGGAGGGTAGTCTAGAAATAGCTGGCAGATAAGGGAAATGCCGTAAAGGTTTGCTGGATGAGTAAATGGCTGCTAAGAAAAGGAACCATACTTGCTATTCTCACACCTACCCTTAGCCCCCTTCCCGTAGGCACATCTGGCTCTAGTTCCCAGAAAAATGTTTGGGAAAACTTTGGGGATTGGGGGACAGAATGAGAACAAGTAGGCAAAGATGCTAAAAACTGCAGCTAAACAATGCAGGGTAAGTGGGGGATTTCAAGAAGCTAAATTGTGACAAGAATAAATTTGTTCTTGCCCTCTCGACTCCATGCTTTATCCCCCCGGGGCCAGATCACACGCACAAAAATCATCATAAATAAAACTAAAAATCAATAATGTTAGCAGAACAGGGAGAGCCAGAATGAAGTGACCATCCTCAGACTGGCCTCTGGGCCTCTTGGCCCCAAGCTTGTAATTACCTTGTCACACAGAAAACAAATCTTTTGTTGGTGCTAAGTGTGAGATCCCAGGCAGAAGGCTGCCCAGCAGAGGAAGGGGGACAAGGGGTCCAGTAAGAAGACTGATTGGCCTTCAGTGCTGGCTGCTGAGAAATTAGAAACTGACAAAACTAAGGCCTATACAGGCTCAGAAAGTTTCCCTTTGGAGGGTGGACACAGTGAGGGAGGTGATCCTGCCTAATACTGGTGGTGGGCGTGAGAGGGAGACCAAGGGAAAAGGCCTCAAACCCCAACCTGTGAGCCTCCAGAGGGCAGGATGCTGCTGCCCTCTGGTGGGCACAAAGAGATGACCTCCACCCCTCCAACACCGGAACTAATCGTAAAGGAGTCTGTCCCTGTCTGTCCCAAAGCCTTGGCTACCAGGACTAGCACACTGATACGTTAAATTTCCTAGGAAGTTGGCTCTGAGACAACTTAGTGTGCTGGATGTTTATTAAAAAGTTTCCTTGGTATCAACACCTGTGGGAAAATGAGAAAGAGCAGGAATGGGCAGAAGAAGCTGAGGTGTTATGAGACTGGGTGTTGACAGCCTCAGTCAACCCCACTAGGAGCTCTGAAGATAGAATAGCCTGGGAGTTGTCCTGAAATGAGCTAAGATGGCCAGGCCTTTATATGACAGTTCTTTTCTGGGCGCCCCCCATATGTAATCACTTAACCCCCAGCACAAGGGCCGGGCTGAATGGGCTTGGAGCCAGAGGCTCATGCAGAGGGGAGGCCTCAGTAGGATTTGGAGAGCTGGGTGTATAAATGGCTCTGCTCCAGCAGCTCAATGGAGGAGCCTCAATGGAGGAGTTGGGGCATGTGCCAAGGGGAGGAGCTGGATGTGGTTGTGGGCTGTGGTGGAAAAAGGCATGACTTTGGGCAAGGTGCTATGTGTAGCTAAGACAGTTCCCACACTGGAAGGCTGTCTATAGCCAGTGATTCTTAGACAGTGCTTCCAACAGCCGGGCAAACAAGGCCTTTATCAAAGGGTCCACCCCACACAACATACTCAAATGTGTGTTAAATGAACAGCAGGTTTAGATGATGTCTCAGGCTCCAGGTTCAGCTGAAAAAGTTCACCAGTATCATTTCCTGGGACTGTTATACACTGATCCTTGGAAATAGTCTGGAGAGCCTTAATGCTCAGATTCATGGATTCATTCATTCAACAAGCATTCATTGAGATTTACCATGTGCCAGACCTTAAGGCAGGCACTTTACAAATGTTTTCTTATTTAATCCTCACAACTGTGATGCTAGTATTAACTCAGATTATTCAGATGAGATCAAGTTATTAAGTAGCTTTCACAGTCCAATGACACTTTGAAAAAACAACAGTCACAATGGGACAAGTGCTATTGCTGCTGCCAAAGATTTTTCAGGCCAGAAAGGGTCTTGTCTCTGTTCTGTGTGCTTGTGTTTGTATGAATGGCATGGCTTGCTCTCTGCTTTCAATCAGAACATTCTCTCTCTCACAGACAAATGTGCCTCACAGCATCCTACTTTAATTCCTCCCTTGGTAATATCGCTGCCTAGAGGTAACAAAACTAAGGCTTTAAAATTCCTGACTATAGCTACCCAGCAAGCTACTGTTAACCAGAAGGGAGCCGGGCTAGCTCCTTCCTTGCATAGTCAGCGGAAAGACAATCCTTAATCCCCAGTGTTCTTTTTTTTCTTATTTTCTTTCTTTTTTTTTGAGATAGGGTCTGGCTTTCTCACCTGGACTAGAGTGCAGTGGTGTTCTCCCAGCTCACAGCAACCTCAAACTTATGGGCTTGAGTGATCCTCCTGTCCCAGCCTCCCAAATAGTTGGGACTACAGGTGTGTGCCACGATGTCAGCTAGTTTTTCTTTTGTTTTGTTTTGTTTTGTTTTTTATTTTGAGACAGAGTTTCACTGAGTCACCTTGGGGTTGAGTGCCATGGCATCATAACTCACAGTACCTTCAAACTCTTGGGCTTAAGTGATTCTCTTGCCTCAGCCTCCCAAGTAGCTGGGACTACAGGCACCTGCCACAACACTCAGCTCCTTTTAGGGACAAGGTCTCTCTCTTGTTCAGGCTGGTCTCAAACTCCTGATCTCAAGCAATCCACCCGCCTCGGCTCCCAGAGTGCTGGGATTACTGGCATGATCCACTGCCCCTGGCCCCATTATTTTTCTAGAGACAGGGGTTTCATTCTTGCTCAAGCTGGTCTTGAATTCCTGGCTTCAAGTAATCCTCCTGCTTTGGCCTCCCAAAGGGCTAGGATTATGGGCATGAGCCACTGCACCCAGCTTCCCCAATGTTCTTTAGCCATGAGATCATTACAAAGTTAAGAGGGTAAGTTCTTAATGTATAACTTCCACAGCTGCTGTGATCATTTTAGGACAATGATTTTTTTTTTTTTTTTGTACGAAAGGTCTTTATTAGCGGGGAAGCTGCAGAGCAGCATTAAGGGGAAGGAGAGAGAGAGAGAGAGAGAAACGGGGGAAGAGAGAGAGAGGAGAAAGAGAGAAGGGAGAGAAGGGAGGGAGAGAGAGAGAGAGACATGAGACACGTGGGGGACGGAAGAGAAAAGAGAGACACATGGGGAAGGAAGAGAAAAGAGCTTAGGACAATGATTTTGAAGGGACAAGAAATAGAGGTTTCTACTCCAGAAACTCTCTATACCCTATACCTCTCACTAGCCTACTGGCTCTGTGGAAGGAAGTGAAGGCTGGGAGAGAAAGAGAGAAAGCTGTCAGCTGCATGCTATTTTTCTATAGCCCTGATGTGGCTCAATGGGGCCCTGAATTGACAGAATTCCAGACCAACCTGGTGCCATACCCCCGCATCCACTCCCCCCTGGCCACCTACTCCCCGGTCATCTCAGCTGAGAAGACCTATCATGAGCAGCTGTCCGTGGCCAAGATCACCAATGCCTGCTTTGAGCCAGCCAATCAGATGGTGAAGTGTGACCTCGCCCTGGCAAGTACATGGCCTGCTGATGTTGTACAGGGGGATGTGGTCACAAAAGATGTCAATGTGGCCATTGCCACCATCAAGACCAAGCGCACCATCCAGTTTGTAGACTGGTGTCCAACTGGATTTATGGTGAGCATTAACTATCAGTCCCCCCCCCGCTGTGGTCCTAGGGGGTGACTTGACCAAGGTGCAGCGGGCCCTGTGCACACTGAGCAACACCACCACCATCGCCGAGGCCTGGGCCTGGCTGGACCCCAAGTTCGATCTCACCAAGCCGGCCTTCGCGAACTGATATGCAGAAGGAATGGAGGAGGGGGAGTTCTCAGAGGCCGGAGGACCTGGCAGCCCTGGTGAAGGATTATGGAGAGGTGGGCGTGGATTCCGTGGAAGCCGAGGCTAAGGAAGGGGAGGAATACTGAGGGGAGTGCGTGGCAGGCGACCATCCCTTTGTGTTCTCCCCACCAGAATGTTACAAGATATATTTACTTCTTAAGATTTGTGTATTGAGACATAAAAAAAAAATCATCCTTGATCAATTAAGACTTCCGGCAAACCCAACCACCAACATGAAGATTCCTGTTTTCTCATTTAGATTCTAATCATAAGGATCTTGAAGGAAAAAGAGGGAGGGCGATGCTTGGATGTCATGGAACAATTTCTAGGTCTGCCAACCGAAACATTCAGTCAGTACTCCACTCCCCCTCGCAACTCCTCCACACACAAAACGCCTTCCCTCTGGGCCCCCAGAACCTAATTTTTCACGTTTGGAAAACCCAGATGATTTTTGCCTGGGTACATCTGGCTTTCCAAATTACCTGTCTCTTTGATAAATAACATAAGTTAAATTAGACAAGACAAAGAGAGAGCGTGGGCAGTCCACTTTTTTTCTTTCCCTCAGTCTCTGAGAAACAGAGGGGGGCTGAAAAACCCAAACCATGACTCACTCCCAACCTTGCCCCGGCACTGTTACCCCTTCAACTAGGCCCTTTTGATTCTCCACTCTGGACTGGGGCTGCCTTTCCACCCCCATGTCTCACTCCCCAGCCATCAAGAATACCAGAGACTGTGATTCTCTCTGAGATGTAGGAAAGAATCTAGGTGTCCGGCCCCACAGCTTCCTCCATTCACCCTTTGGCTGTATCACTTTAAACCCCTCTTTCCCATCATGCATCCCACCACAGGGAAGAACTAAATCAATAAACTGAAAATGAAAAACTCTTAAGGTGAGAGAAGAGAGGACAGAGGAGGAGGAAAGGATATGGACAGTACAGACCAGGATGATACAACTTCTGGGGACAGAGAAATCTGGCTCCTTGATCTCAAAAGGTAAAAATCTGGCCTCCGCTCTGGAACATAGTTTCACTTTGAATAACTTCCTTCTTTACTTTCATTTTTTTTTTTTTTAGAGACAGAGTCTCACTTTGTTGCCCTTGGTAGAGGATGTGGAGTCACAGCTCACAGCAACCTCCAACTCTTAGGCTTAGGCAATTCTCTTGCCTCAGCCTCCTGAGTAGCTGGGACTACAGGCGCCCGCCACAATGCCAGGCTATTTTTTTGTTCCAGTTTGGCCGGAGCCCTCACCGAGCCACAGGCACCACCCTAACCCTACTTTCATTTTTTTATATGATCAGCTCTTAGCGTAAAACAGTGGGGGTGGGCGTGGTGAGACCAGCCTGAGCAAAAGTGAGACCCTGTCTCTACTAAAAATAGAAAAATTGGCTCAACGCCTGTGGCTGAACGGGCTAAGGCGCCAGCCATGTACACCTGAGCTGGCGGGTTCGAATCCAGCCTGGGCCCACCAAACAACAATGACGGCTGCAACCAAAAAATGGTTGGGCGTTGTGGCGGGCGCCTATGGTCCTAGCTACTTGGGAGATGGAAGCAAGAGACTCGCTTCAGCCCAGGAATTGGAGGTTGCTGTGAGCTGTGATGCCACAGCTCCCTATCCAGGGTGACAGCTTGCGGCTCTGTCTCCAAAAAAAAAAAAAATAATAATAATAATAATAAAAAGAAAGAAAAATTAGGTGGGCGTTGTGTCAGGCCCCTGTAGTCCCAGCTACTCAGGAGGCTGAGATGAGAGGATTGCTTGAGCCCAGGAGTTTGAGGTTGCTGTGAGCTTTGACTCTATGGTACTCTACCCAGGGCGACAGAGTAAGACTCTCTCAAAAAAAAGTAAAGATCTGAGGTGACATCAGCCATGCACAAAGCTATACCTGTTTCTCCAGTTCACTACAAGAAGTGAGGCACACATGCAGGCCTCCATTCCTACCATATAACTAGCCACCCTGGAGGGACTGTGGAGATTTGCGGGGACTTGACCCCTCCTTCCCACTCAGCCAGAGCATAACGAGGCCTCAGGTCTGCTCCTTCCTCCTGCATTACTGCAGCCTCTTAAATGCGCACAGTCCTTTCTCATTAGTCTGTACCTTTGATACTAACTACACCCTGTGAGCCAAACCCAATCTTTTCATATAAGCTTCATTTCCACTTAAAGAAAAAAGTTCAGGCTGGTGTGATGGCTCCTGTCTGTAATCCCAGCACTTGGGAGGCTGAGGTGGGCAGATTGTTTGAGCTCAGCCTGAGCAAGAGCGAGACCCCACCTCTAAAAATAGCCCAGCATTGTGATGGGAGACTGCAGTCCCAGCTACTTGGGAGGCTGAGGCAAGAGGATCACATGATCCCAAGAGTTTGAGGTTGCTGTGAGTTATGATGTCACAGCACTCAACCCTAGGGACTGAGTGAGACTCTCTCAAAAAAAAAAAAAAAAAAAAGAAAAGTTTGAAGAGAATGACTTACCCAAAGTCACAACACCTAAGTGAGTCAAGGTCTCACATAACAACTACTTGTAATTCTAAACTACATTAGAAAGCTCCTTTGTACACAATTTGGCCTCAACCTTTTCACTGTTAGCTCTTCCAGGCCTCCCATCACTTATTGCTCAAAAAATATTCACTGAATAATTCTACATGCCGAGCATGATATTACCCAAAGCAAACATTTTGTAACAAAATAGATATGGTCTGTTTTCATAGAACTTAATGGTCTAATAGGGAAGGTAGACTTCAACAAATATTAAGGTGGGGGACATCATGATAAAAGACTCAAGAACAGGACATCTTAACAGAGGCAACATAATTAAGAAAGGGGTGGTATAGACTGGGTTTGGTGGCTCACACCTGTAATCCTAACACCCTGGGAGGCAACAAAGGTGGATTATTTGCTCTAAGGAGTTCAAGACCAGCCTGAGCAAGACCCTATGTCTATTGAAAATAGAAAAACTAAAGAACTCAAGCTAGACCTCCCATTTGATCCTGCAATCCCATTACTGGGCATCTACCCAGAAGGAAAAAAATCCTTTTATCATAAGGACACTTGCATTAGACTGTTTATTGCAGCTCAATTTACAATTGCCAAAATGTGGAAACAGCCTAAATGCCCATCAACCTAGGAATGGATTAACAAACTGAGGTATATGTACACTATAGAATACTATTCAGCCATTAAAAAAGATGGAAACTTTACATCCTTTGTATTAACCTGGATGGAAGTGGAACACATTATTCTTAGTAAAGCATCACAAGAATGGAGAAGCATGAATTCTATGTACTCAATTTTGATATGAGGACAATTAATGACAATTAATGACACGGTGGAGGTGGGGGAAGGGGCGAGTAGAGAGAAAGAAGGAGGAGGGGTGGGGAAAGGAAGAGCAGAAAGAGGGAAGGAGCAAGGGGGTGGGGTCTTGGTGTGTGGCACACCTTTTGGGGGCAAGACACAATTGTAAGAGGGTCTTTACCTAACAAATGCAATCAGTGTAACCTGAAAAAAAATTAAAAAATAAAAAATAAAGTTAGAGATGGGCAAAAAAAAAAAAAAAAAGAAAAACTAGCCAGATGTGGTAGCACATGCCTGTAGTCCCAGCTACTTAGGAGGCTGAGGCAAGAGGATTGCTTGAGCCCAAGAGTTTAAGGTTGCTGTGAGCTATGATGCTACAGCACTCTACTGAAGGTAACAAAGTAAAACTCTGTCTCAAAAAAAGAAAAGAGACTTGGCCCCTGTAGCTCAGTGGCTAAGGTGCCAGCCACATACACTGGAGCTGGTGGGTTCGAATCCAACTAGGCCTGCCAAACAACAATGACAACTACAACCAAAAAATAGCTGGGCATGGTGGCGGGCACCTGTACTCCCAGCTACTTAGGAGGCTGAGGTGAGACAATCACTGAAGCCCAAGAGTTTGAGGTTGCTGTGAGCTGTGATGCCACAGTACTCTACCGAGGGCAACTTGGTAAGACTCTGTCAAAAAAAAAAAAAAAAAAAAGAAAAGAAAAGAAAATGAAAGAGAAGGCATCTCTGTTTGTTGTCCTACCTCCTAACAGGCACAAGGGTACATATGGCACATCTCCTAGGTGAAGGGCTCAACTACAACTTGGATGCTACCTAACAAATGCAAATAATGTAACCTAATTGTTTGTACCCTTATATCAATCTGAAATTTAAAAAAAGAAGTCATCTCTGAGGAAGTTAGGTTCAAGCTAACATCTTGAGAATGATAGCAGTCACAGAGGGTGTTTGAGGGGAAGGCATTCCAGGAAAAGAGAAGGACATTTTAGAAGATCATAAGGCTGAATGTAATGAGAAAAAACGGGTGGAGGTTGGGGGTTCAAAGCTATATCACAAAGGGCTTTCTAAGCCATGAAGAGCTTAAACTTGATTTTGAGTGCAATGCAAGACATTAAAAGGTTTTGACCCTTCAAACCATGGTTTAATAAACTGTGGTATACCATGGAATACTATTCAGCCATAATAAAGCTGGAGACTTTACATCTTTTGTATTAACTTAGATAGATTTGGAAAACATTCTTTTTAGTAAAGTATCACAAGAATGGAAAAGCAATTATCCAATGTATTCTTTTTTTTTTTTTTCTTTTTTTTGTAGAGACAGAGTCTCACTTTGTCAACCTCGGTAGAGTGCCATGATGTCACACTGCTAATAGCAACCTCCAACTCCTGGGCTTAGGCGACTGTGTTGTCTCAGCCTCCTGAGTAGCTGGGACTACAGACGCTCGACACAATGCCCGGCTATTTTTTGGTTGCAGTTTGGCTGGGGCCAGGTTTGAACCCGCCACCCTCAGTATATGGGGCCAGTGCCCTACTGACTGAGCCACAGGTGCCACTCTAATGTATTCAATATTAATAGAACCCAGTAGACAACTAATACACACCCACACAAGAGAAAAATTCGACTTAATTCAAGTTGGGTGCTCTCATCTAATGGGCACAATGTAAGGGTACATGTCACACTTCCTGGGTGAGGGGTACAACTACAAAAGGGACCTTACCTAACAAATGAAAACATTGTAACCTACTCATTTGTACCCTCATATTAATGTGAAATAAAAAACTAAAACTATATGATGCAATTGATAGAAAAAAGAAAAATAGAAAGTTTTGAGTAGGGCATGACACTCTCCAAATTATACAAAGGTCACCCTCTGGCTGCTGTGCAGATTGGATGGAAGGGAAGCAGAAACAAAAGTGGGGAGATCAAGAAGCTAGTAGAATACTCCAGAAAAAAATTATGGAATCTTGGACTAGGGCAATTGACTACAGAGCTACAAGAAGTGAGCTGATTCGAGATGCAATTTCAAAGTGTAAATAACCATACTTGTTTGGAAAGAACAATCTTTAAATTAAAAAAAGAAGAAATAGTACATGGAGAGTTCATGATTATAGGAGTAACTTCCAATAGGAGTAAGGAAGTTATTATTAAGAATGCTTGCCCTAGGGCGGCTCCTGTGGCTCAGTGAGCAGGGCGCCAGCCCCATATACCGAAGGTGGCGGGTTCAAGCCCGGCCTCATCCGAACTGCAAAACAAAAAAATAGCCGAGCACTGTGGCGGGCGCCTGTAGTCCCAGCTACTCGGGAGGCTGAGGCAAGAGAATCGCTTAAGCCCAAGAGCTGGAGGTTGCTGTGAGCAGTATGACGCCACGGCACTCTACCCAGGGCGATAAAGTGAGACTCTGTCTCTATAAAAAAAAAAAAAGAGATCTCCAATGGTATGTTTTGAATCCATTTATACCTGTAAAAACTTCCAATTACATACTACTTTTCAGAAGCCAATTTATTAAACAACCATATTTTTTCTAGAGCATCTTTTTCTTGGTCATTAAAAGGACATTTAACTTTTAACCAGATTAACAAATTATTTTTTAATCTTTTGTGTATCTGATTTGTTGTGGTACAGCAGGTATCAATTTATTCTGATTAAACAGTACCTAGCCTGCATTCGCTACAAATTCATGGGATCAACTTCTAATTGGTCTTCTATTTTTTATTTTTGGGTTTTTTTTTTTGAGATGGAGTCTCATTGTGTCGCCCTCAGTAGAGTGCTGTGGCGTCACAGCTCACAGCAACCTCAAACTCTTGGGCTCAAGCGATTCTCTTGCCTCAGCCTCCCAAATAGCTGGGACTACAGGCGCCCACCACAACACCTGGCTATTTTCTTGTTGCAGTTGTCATTGTTGTTCAGCTGGTCTGGGCTGGGCTTGAATCTGCCAGCCTAGGTGCATGTGGCTGGCACCATAACCACTGTGCTGTGGGTGCCAAGCCTGTTATTTCTCTTATTAATTTTCTAGTTCCATTGTGTTTGTTCTTCTAGATAGAACCTGCATAGTTGTGTTGTGTAGTGTGAATAAACTTGAAGTTTGGAATCAAACCTTGTGCAAGTCATAACATCTCTAAGCTTCAGTTTCTTTAATTGTACAACGTAAAAAACTATAGAATTGTTACAATAATTAGATGAATTGTATCATGGCAATCATCCCACATAAAATATATAGAGCTGTCACATTCTTTTTCACAATTATATAGTTTTCTCTCATGAGGACATATATTTTATTTAAAAAATATATAAAGTTCTTTATTTAAATGAATACTTAGGTTGTATCTAGCTGGTGATTATTGCCAAGTATGCTAGAATAAATATCTTTGCTCAGATATCATTTTTACATGTAATTATATACACTGGACAAAGTTTTAGAACTAGTGTGGTTGGCCCAAACCAAGACTCTTCATGGTGGTATCAATTTTCACTCCTATCAGTAATATGTGAGAGTGTTTGTTTCACATGTTCTTGCCCACAATCAGGTATTCCCACTGTTTCAGGTGTCCACTTCTCTGCAAATGATTCCAAAGTCTGAATCCCCCTGACAACTCTCCCTTCATTTCCTTTGGGATTGCTCTGTATTTCAAAGGTTTGTTATGAGAATAAAACTCACATGTACTTAGGATGTAAAAGATCTAACATGATATTGGTACATGATATTTGAATAATTCCTACTTAATTTTATGAAGAGGGATGTGACGTTCAGGTGTTGCAGCAAAAGTATTTGAATTTACAAAATTAAGTAGTGAAAGTAAACTTTAGGTTTCCATTGAAAAACAACTGAAATAGCCATAAGATTTTTTTTTTGATATCTGGGAAATTTTAAATACATTTTACAAATGTTTGCCAACTATATAGGGAACCACAGTGACTAAAATGGAATGGACCTTTTATAAATAAGGTAAATTGACAGGGTTGTTTTTTTTTTTGATGTGATTTTCTTATCTATGTAATTAATGATCTGTATGCTGAGTAATAATAATTTTGTTTTGCTCATCTTGGTAATGTTATTTTGCCTATTCTTGTTGAAGTGCTTTATTTAACTTTCTTGTTTGATCATCACATTTCTTGATACCATGTGGTCAATATTTCTTTGCTCTTTGTCATAATGTAATGTTTGCTTCTTTTCCTTAGCCAGGGTTGTATCTTGATCTTCAAAATAACCATGTGTGCAATTTACATGAAGCAGATAAGCTTAACCTATGTAAATCTTCATTGAGTCCTTGAGAGGTAGTGTGTTTTTGTCTCTTTTCCTTTTAAAAACTATTTATTTATTTATTTATTTATGCTGGCAACCTTAATAATGTTTTCATAAAATATGATCAACTTAGAAGTCTGTTTAACATGCCTTTCCCTTTTTGTCTTAGTGCTTTGCTTCTAAGTTACAGATGCAGTGGCTGAACAATACCCTGTGTGGTGTGACAGGTAAATTTCCCAATTTACCTGCCGTAATAATGTGCTGTGTAATGCCATTCAATCATCTCTGAATTTTACTTGCCTGATTAGTTGAGTGAAGCAGATTTTCAATTTAAATGTAACTTCATCTGCTTGATTAAAAATGTAACAGAACATTATCTGCTGCAAATAAATTTCAGTGGAAGAGATGATTTTGACTGTTTAAAAATAACATCTGTTTATGTTGCCTGCAAGCACACGATTAATACCTCTCTAATTTCGAGGTTTACCAGTCCAGCTCACCTGTCTCTTTGCATGGATAGTTGAAATTGATGGCTCTCGAGTATAAACATTTACCTGTTGATGTTTAGTTGATGGATTTCTTTTTTAAGGATAATACAGAATCCCATCATTGGGCATTCATTTATTTGCTGCTCATCAAGATGATTGACAGTTTTGCCAACAACGTGGAAAAAGGATCTTCCTTCATGATGCATACGAGAAAAATTTACCCCTCAGTGATGAGTACACTACAGAAAACATATTCTTGTGGATTCTTTTTCGTAGTTGATATTTACTTGAATTTTGAGTTTAGTGTCCATGAGGATAAATTTAAGTCAACTGTGTAGTAAATATGAGGGTAGTACTCCCTTGTTGGCATTTTTCATTAAGTGATTATATTTGTAGGCCATAAGGACAAGAAGAAAGATAGGAAAAACCAAAATGTTTATTCCCCTGTTCTCCTCCCCCATTTAGCATAGGGTTAGGTATGTAGTACCACTCAGTAAATATTTAGGAATTTGAATTAAAGATTAGTCCCTGAATTTATTTGATATTCTAAAAATGTAACAAACTAAATTTAACTGATCTAAATGTATAGTTAAAAAGTTACAGTAAAAAGAAATTATAGAATACTTTTCTCTTTTTTTGTACATGAAATTTTCCTTTTAGGAGCTTATTAAAACTAGCTATTTATGTTTGATCCTTTGCAAAATTTTAATAGATTTTTTGGGGGTCAAGTTGAATTTTATTCACATGTACATATTATATTGTACTGTGTATAGAGGTGAAGTCTGGGCTTTTAATATACCTATAATCATAATAGTATATATTGTACCCCATAAAAGTAGATTTTTAAATATGGGATTCACTACTAATTTTCCTAACTGGTAAGTAAACTGTGAGCTGAAAAAAAACCAGTAGATGTAAATAAATTCTAATGTTAGTAATGCAGTGGTACAGTTCAATGGTTTTTAGTATATTCAGTATATAGTAAAACTGTATGTGTGTTTTGAAAATTGTTATAGCTCCACAATCGCAAAAAATATTGTCTTTTTTTTAGGAATGCTGTGTTTATTTTGGTAGAGTAATTTGAACATGACACTTTTTTTTTTTTGAGACAGAGTCTATGTCACCCTCAGTAGAATGCCATGGCGTCACAGCTCATAGCAACCTCAAACTCTTGGGCTTAGGCCATTGTCTTTTCTCAACCTCCCAAGTAGCTGGAACTACAGGTGCCCACCACAACGCCCAGCTATTTTTTTGTAATTGTTGTAGTTGTCACTGTTGTTTTTGTTTGTTTTTTGAGACAGAATCTCACTATGTCACCCTCAGTAGAGAGCTGTGGTGTCAAACCTCATAGCAACTTCAAATTCTTGGGTTTAAGTGATTTTTTTTTTTTTCGCAGCCTCCCAGTGTCTGGGACTACAGGCACCCACCATAATGCCTGGCTACTTTTTGATGCATTTGTCATTGTTATTTAGCTGGCCTGGACTGGGTTCAAACTCACCAGCCACCATGTATGTGGCTGGTGCTGTAACCACTGTGCCGTGGGCATCCAGCTTGTCATTGTTGTCTTTAGCAGGCCTGGGCCGGGTTTGAACCCATCAACCCTGGGGTATGTGGACGGCGCCCTAACCATCGAGCTACTGGTGCCGAGCCCATGCCACTTCTTGATAGAGGAATGGTTATGTATTCTTTTCATAATATTTTTGTTCTTTGTCATGAAGTAATCAAAAATATTGCTGGCTAGAAAATACTGAATTAATAAAATTAATAAAATGGAAACTTGTCAGTTTTAACTTTTAGTGTTATTACATTGTTTATGGTTTGAAATGATGCTATCTATATTTTTTGAGGAGGTTTGCTTTTTATCAAAATGCTTTAATCACTAAACAGAAAATCAATTAGTTTTTATTCCAAAACGTGGTATATTTAACCACTAATTAATTTTATAGGTTTGTACATTTTGGATGATATGGTTTTATTTACAAAATGTAAATATTTAGGGGTTGAGTCTTTTCAAATCTGTTAGGTTATTCTGAATATGATAATAGTTTTTGCCATAGTGTTTTATGAAAATAGTTCAAATTATAAAAAATGTACACACTTTTTGATATGAGCATATTTGGTACACTATTTTCTTTATTTGGGAATTTGTAATTTTATCATAACAAATTAATCTTATTTAGATATTTAAGTTAAATGAGATGTGTGGGTTTTTTTCTTAAACAGATAAGGTCATTGTACAAAACTTAGAATATTGTTAAGTTGTAGCTTTGTTTGTTATTACCTTATCTTTTCTGCTTATCCATAGTTTGTAAAAGGTAAAGGACGTTTTCTGTTTTACTTGTCTAGATGATATTTAAGATAGAATGAATAAACCCAGAAAAGCAGATTCTGTACCTAAAGAAGGTGGTACTTTTAAGTAATTATGTTATTAGTTTGGCTGTAGGCTCTTCAGAGACTTCTGCTAGGATGTGTCTCAAAAGGGAGTGAATAACATAGCATTATTCATAATAATCAAGACTTGGAGATAACTCAGAAGTCCATCAGTTCATGTGTGGTTAATACAAAATGTGGTATATTCTTAGAATTATTTCACCGATAAAGTAAACGAACCACAGATAACTTGCTTCAACATGGATGAACCCTGAAAAACATGCTAGTGAAAGGAACATACTCGATGATTTCGTTTATGTGAAATGTTCCAAAAAGGCAAATCCATAGAGACAGAAAGTAGATAAGTTGTTGCCAGGGGCTGGGAAGAGGTGGGACGGAAAATGGAAAAGGCGACTCTAGTGGATGTGTGGAATAGGTACCATATTTTGCCATGTGTAATATGCACTTTGGGGACCAGATTTTTGAGGGAAAAATAAGGAAGTGCATTTTATAGGGGTATTACTAATTCCCTATCTATACAAATGTTTTAAATTCTTTTATTTATGTTTATGCATTAAAAGTATAATTCTAGAAAGCAATAATGATATCCGTATGCAAAAAGTACCCTGAATACAGTGATCATGCCCCTTCTAGCTACCCATCCCTCCCTGGTCTTCCCTTTACTTGATAGCTGCAGGACTCTCCATCTTGTCCCACCAATGGCACCTGATACAACTTGTCTTCTTGGAAGCAAGCATGCCAACTGGTGCAATGCTTATTTAGCATCAGGACCTCAAGACCTTGGTGAAAGGAGAGTGGAAACAGCTGCCAGGGGCACCTCTTGTGAGAGGTGCAAGGTACAGATTCTGCTTCTATGGAGCAACAGGGAGCATGGCCAGGCAGTAGGTGAGAGGGATCTGGACAGCCTGAGTACTCGACCTTCCCCAGTTGTGCCCTCCTGCCCACCCTTGTCCCCACATCCTCACCATTTCCTATTCTCACCCATGTCTGTTTGTGGAAATGTGGCCACAGCTGCTCCCCTGACAACTGTGGTGGGCTTATTTCCTGGGAAGCTGATGTGAAAGGCCACAGCCAGTCCTACCTGCAGAGGTTCCTGATGATAGATCCTTGCTCTTTCTCACACAGATGGCCCCATTCTGAGGCCTTCTGGATTACCTTACTGAGGAGGAAGATCCCTGAGCTGGGGTCTGGGAGGCATGGGTTTTGAGGCCTCATTCTACTAGTAGCTCACTGTTGTGACCCTGGGCTTCAGTCCCTGAGAAGTTTCTGTCTGTGAGGGCACCTGGCAGTGAAGCACAAAAGCTTGAGGGACACCTGAGCCCATAGATTATAATTTTGAGCCTGTGACTTGTCCAAACTCCCAGGGTGTTGAGTTGATACAGTTTCCTAAACTTGCCAATAAGAAGAACCATCTAGGATGCTTATTAACAGAATGGATATCCAGGAGTTTCTCCTAGAGAGTTGATTCAGTGTATTTTCTACCATCAGGGGCCCAGGACCCGCAGAGCTGGGTTTGGCCCCTGATACCAACTTCCTGGAGAATAAACTCACCAGGGTTCTCAGGGGAGCAGCTGTGGCCACATTCCACAATGGACATGGGTGGGACTAGGAAATAAGAGGATGGTTGTGAGGATAAGGGTGAGCTGGGAGAGGACAGTTGGGGGAGGTCAGGTGCTTAGGTTGTCTGGACCCCTCTCACTTGCCTCCTGGGATCGCCCCTCAGCCAGTTCTATGCTCCTTTAATAATTAAAATGAAAGATTTTTTTCCTGAAAGTTTGGACCAAAAACATGGATGTGCATTGTATTCAACAAAATGGTGTAGTAGTCTGGGTTGCACAACTTTGTTCGTTTTTCTTTGATATCTAAGGCTGTGATCTAACACAGAGAGGACTGAAGCTGTTGACAGGGAAAAAGGCTGGAGGTATGAGAGACTAGCCTTTTTATGAATTTTTTAAAAATTAATAAAATTATAAGTATTGGCCTTATAAAATCTTAAGGCAAGTATCTTAATTTTTATTAAGTATACAGGTACATTGTCTCTTGTTTATATGTGTTTACCTACCTTTTAAAGACCTACATGTATGTCGTAGTAATTTAAAAGGTGAACGTAAGACGACGTAAGACCTACATTTATGACGTAGTAATTTAAAAGGTGAACGTTCTCCTTGTGGAGAACCAAGCTGTCCTGAAATGTTGCTACCATTTCTGGAGGTTTCAGTATATTAGTTTTAATTTTAAGAGATTGTCGGTCTTTAAGGTAGATTGTAGATGGTTTGTTAAATCATAGAAACTTTCTCAGAGCCAGGCAGGTACAGTGGCATGGCTATATTCCCCTGTACTTGGAAGGCTAAGGCTGGCGGATCCCTTGGCCCAGGAGCTCGAGGCCATCCTGGGCAACTTAGCAAGTCCCTGTCTCTTGAGTACCCTCTTGACCCTTTGCTAGTTTTGTAAATTCAAGTCCAATTCCTCCTTTTGCCTTGAGTCCCTCTTCTTTCCCTAAGCACTAGTGAGGAGTTGGGCTTTTATTGCATTGTGTTTGCATTGTAACTTTGTGTTTTTCCATATGTGTTCTGTGATACAGGAATAGATACTCAAAGGAATCTTTTTTTTTTTTTTTTTTTGAGACAGAGCCTCAAGCTGTCACCCTGGATATAGTGCTGTGGCATCACAGCTCACAGCAACCTCCAATTCCTGGGCTCCAGTGAGTCTCTTGCCTCCGCCTCCCAAGTAGCTGGGACTACAGGTGACCGCCACACGCCTGGCCATTTTTTGGTTGCAGCATCATTGTTGTTTGGCAGGCCTGGGCTGGATTCGAACCTGCCAGCTCAGGTGTATGTGGCTGGCGCCTTAGCCCGTTGAGCCACAGGCGCCGAACCACTTAAAGGAATGTTTATTACAGTGACATTCACTTTTATGTATGTTATTTTGTAATTTTAAGAAGCCTCTACAGTTACTGTCAGTTCAGCTAATACTTACTGAGTGCTTTTGCATCATACTTTGTTTTGTAGAAACTCCATGTGTGTAATAATGTTAACTGAATTATAAATTTAGGACCAGTTTTATATGTGTAATCTGAAGATTCAGACTATGTGTTTTGGATCATTGGTAAAGCAAGTTGTTTTCTGTTTTATTTCTTTCTTTTTTTTTTTTTGTAGAGACAGAGTCTCACTTTATCGCCCTGGGTAGAGTGCTATGACATCACACTGCTCACAGCAACCTCCAGCTCTTGGGCTTAAGCGATTCTCTTGCCTCAGCCTCCTGAGTAGCTGGGACTACAGGTGTTTTCTTTTCTTTTTGAGACAGAGCCTCAAGCTATTGCCCTGGGTAGAGTGCCGTGTCATCACAGCTCATAGCAACCTCCAACTCCTGTGCTCAAGCGATTCTCTTGCTTCCATCTCCCAAGTAGCTGGGACTTCAGGCGCCCGCCAGAATACCTGGCCATTTTTTAGTTGTAGTTGTCATTGTTGTTTGGCAGGCCCAGGCCGGATTTGAACCCGCCAGCTCTGGTGTATGTGGCTGGTACCTTAGCCGCTTGAGCTACAGGCACTGAGCCTGTTTGGTTTTTTTGAAGTGGTTTCATAGTTTGGGGTCATACAGTTAAGTCTTTAGTCTAATTTGAGTTGGTTTTTGTATATAGTGAGAGATAGGATATAGAGCTAGTTTCATTCTTATGCATAGATATCCAGTTTTCCCAGCACCACTGAATGTTCTAGGTACCTCTGTTGAAAATCAGTTGGCTGTAAACGCATGGATTTATTTCCATGGTCTCTACTCTGTTCCATTGGTTTATGATGGTTTACAAGTCTTTCTATGTCAATACCATACTATTTTGGTTATTATAGCTTCATAGTATATTTTGAATTCAGGTAGTGTGCCTCCAAAACATTTATTTATTTATTTATTTATTTTTGAGGCAGCTTTCTTTGTCACCCTTGGTAGAGTGCTATGGGGTCATAGCTCACAGCAACATCAAACTCTTGGGTTCAAGTGATTCTCTTGCTTCTGTCTCCCAAGTAGCTGGGACTTAGGTGCTGGGTACAATGCCTGGCTATTTTTAGAGATAGAGTCTTGCTCTTGCTCAGGCTTATCGGGAATTCCTGAGCTCAAGCAATCCACCTGCCTTGGCCTCCCAGAGTACTAGGATTATAGTCATGAGCCCCCACAAAAAAACACTTTTTTTTTTTTTTAATTTGAGACTTTGTTGCCCTCAGTAGCGTGCCATGGCTCTCATGGCTCATAGCAACTTCAAGCTCTTGGGCTCAAGGGAGTCTCTTGCCTCAGCCTTGCTTACTAGCTGAGACTACAGGCATCCATCACAAGGCTGGCTATTTTTGTTGTTGTTGCTTTAACAAGCTTGGGCCAGGTTTAAAGCCACCAGCCCCAGTGCATATGGCCAGTGCCCTAATCAGTGAGTATGGGCGCCCAACCAAAAAGCACTTTTATTTAACTTTATAAGTTCTCATTCTGAAGTGGTTTATTAATTCAAGTTTTTCTTCTATTTTATGTCATCATTACAGAGCTTTCATTTATTTTGTATGATCCTTTTTTCAAATGTTATTTACTCCTTCTGACAAACTTTTTTTTTTTTTTTTTTGAGACAGAGCCTCAAGCTGTCACCCTGGATAGAGTGCCATGGCATCACAGCTCACAGCAACCTCCAATTGCTGGGCCCAAGCGAGTCTCCTGCCTCTGCCTCCCAAGTAGCTGGGACTATAGGCAACTGCCACAACGCCTGGCCATTTTTTTTTTTTTTTTTTAGTTGCAGCTACCATTGTTGTTTGGTGGGCCCGAGCTGGATTTGAACCTGCCAGGTCAGGTGTACGTGGCTGGTGCCTTACCCGGTTGAGCCACAGGTGCCGAGCCTGACAATCATTTTTATTGTATTATTGTAGATCATGCTAAAGAATGTTGGATAAAGTTTTTTAAAAGGTATTGTCTTACTTAGACCTATTAGATGAGCAACCTAAAGTTTCTATTCAGGAAAACAATATAAACTTTTATCTTTAAAATTCGAAATGCATTTCTTTGAAATTCTTTTATTGCACACAGGAAAATCAAGATCCTTTGCAGTCTGCTAAGGAAGATGATGAGATTGGAAAGGCCCAGGATGCTTTCTGGGTAAAGATCACATTTATTTTGTAGTCTTTGTGCAGGTTTGTTCTTTCTAGTTCTGTATCCCAGAGCCATTAGCAAAATTGTTCTTCTGTTGCTTAAACCAGAAGCAGAGAAATATTTTTTACTCCTTCTCTAATCTCCACATCCAGTTTATCACCATATCTAGTCAGTTTACCTTTGTTAAAAGGTAAAACTTTGTCAAAATCCAAATAAAGTCATTAATGTTAAGAAAACTTTGGCAGATAGAACCGGGAAAGCCGTGAAAAGAGGGTTCTCACACCTGGTAACAAAAAAGGACCATAAAAACCTCAACCTTGCATGAAAAATTCTTTTTCAAGGACATCTGCCCTTCCAACTTCTTCCTCAGATTGGCCTCACCCTTATTATTAATCTTTGTAGCCAAAAATGATTATTTCAAAACAAGTACCTAATCCTAATTTTTTCCTTTAAAAACTTGTCTGCCTTTCCCTCCTTCATGTACACATAGTTTACATTATGGCATATGTGTCTCCCTTTCAGGGCTCTACTCCCAAATAAACACTTTCTTTTAGAGAGCATCTTGGTTATTTAGCGTGACCCCTTCCTCTGCCTTACCAGTATCCTACTCTAAACTATCTTGTGTCCAGCACTATTAGAGGTGGGTCATGGTAATGAACAAAACACGTAATTCCTGCCCTAATGGAGCTTACACTCTGGGTTACTAAACAGAGTAGTGGGGGGGGGAGGAAGAATATGGTGAAGGCAAATAGAGGGTGCAAGGAGGCACTTGATCTACTCTAGATAAGATGGCCCTGGAAGGCCAACCTGAAAAGGTGGTACTTAAGCTTAGATCTAAGGGGAGCCAGGCAAGTGGAAGTGGTGATGCTGTCTAAGCCCAGAACAGCCAGTGCAAAGGCCCTGGGGTGCCAAAGAGCTTGACTTATTCTAGAACTCATTAGGGAAGTCAGAAAACGTTGACAGATCAGAGCATGCAGAGCCCTGCAGACTAAAGGAAAAGGTTTGGATTATTTCTGTATGTGGGGGAAGGTATGGTGAAGTGTTAAGCAAAAGAGAAGCTGAGTGTGACTCTCTACTGAGTGATCTCACACCAGTTTGTAACCTTTCCCATGCTTGCTGTTACTATCCCCAGAAAGAGCCTGAACTGTCAGGGTGGTGGTGAGGATTAAAACAGAATATCTGCAGAAAACTTAACACACGTGGCACAAAGAGGCTCACTCTGTGAGAACTTTAAAAAGGAAACATTCTGTTTAAATAGAGTAATTTGAAATGCTGCTTCCCCATTTAAATCGGGACAAAGAATACGTGGAATTTTTGAGCTGTATACAGTGAAATGGCTCCTTATTAAAATGGTATTGGGTATTGTAATTTAGCCAGCATGATTGGACTGCATTTCCTTTTTTTTTTTTTTTTTAATTTTTTTTGGAGATACAGAGTCTCACTTTATTGCCCTCAGTAGAGTGCCGTGGTGTCACACAGCTCACAGCAACCTCCAACTCCTGGGCTTAGGCGATTCTCTTGCCTCAGCCTCCTGAGTAGCTGGGACTACAGGCACCCGCCACAAGGCCCTGCTATTTTTCTGTTTTGCAGTTCGGCGGAGGCTGGGTTTGAACCCACCACCTTCTGTACATGGGGCCAGTGCCCTACTTGATGAGCCACAGGCGCTGCCCTGGACTGCATTTCTTAAAGACTAAAAAAAACTTTATTTTATTTTATTTTTTTTTTTTTGAGACAGAGCCTCAAGCTGTCACTCTGGGTAGAGTGCTATGATATCACAGCTCACAGCAACCTCCAACTCCTGGGCTCAAGCGAGTCTCCTGCCTCTGCCTCCCAAGTAGCTGGGACTACAGGCGCTCACCACAACACCCGGCCATTTTTTGGTTGCAGCCGTCATTGTTGTTTGGTGGGCCTGGGCTGGATTCGAACCCATCAGCTCAGGTGTATATGACTGGCGCCTTAGCCCAGTCGCCGAGCCAAAATTATTCTTTTATTTTTATTTCCACCCAGCTCTCTAAGGTTCGAAATCCTATCTATAAAATTAAGAAAAAAATTAAGAAAAAATCTGTTATTCAAGTGTATATATTTTAGAAGTTTATCTTGGCTAATGTCTAGGC
>CAUYON010026643.1:0-29751 GCA_963573935.1 Arctocebus calabarensis | reverse complement strand
CCTGTAGTCCCAGCTACTTGGGAGGCAGAGGCAAGAGACTCGCTTGAGCCCAGGAATTGGAGGTTGCTGTGAGCTGTGATGCCACAGCACTCTACCCAGGGTGACAGCTTGAGGCTCTGTCTCAAAAAAAAAAAAAAAAATAAATAAATAAATAAGTTAATAGGTGCGGTGGAAACGAACTCAAACATACTCCTTTTCTGACACTCTGAGCGATGCATCTGAATGTGTGTACAAATCTTCTTTGTATATTTCGGTTTCCCATTGTTTTGAAGGTGCCTTTCTTAGCACATTAAGTATAGGTTAAATTTAGCATTTTATTTGTGCTAAAACAAATGAAATGACAAGAGAAAACTTGGCTCCTTGTAATCTAGTCCTCCTCTGTTTCCTTCAGCCGTAATGAGCTTCTTTGTGGCCCTGGCATTAAAATGTTTCAAAGTGCTTATTGTTTCCTGGACATTAGGTTCGGTAATACAATTTTCCCTCTCATATAGATATATATATGCTACTTGTCTGAATACTCATTCCACCATTATTGGTGCCCTCGCCAGCAGTGAGGGATGAGCTTGCGTGAACTTTGGGGGTAAAGCCAGTTGTTCCCTCTGCTGCAGTGTAAGGAAAGTTCTTCAGGATCATGCCCACTGTGGCACACTTCCCAGGCACATGTTTGCTGACATTTTGGACTACCTACTGGCATGAAAAGTCAACAGAGAGGTACTTCTGCTCTTGCTTAAGAATTAGTTGATTAAATAGCATCGTAGGATGGAAATAAGCATTTTGTTTTATTTTTTACTTAAGGGGTAATCCTCTCAGTCAACCAAAGCTTATTCGTTGTTTTATTCGAATTTCCATTCTTTTCCATTAATGGAGAACTGTTACCCAATGGATCCTACACGCGCCCGTAGATACTCTCCCAGCAGAAAGATGACACCTTCAAACATACCCGAAAAGGAAGCAGGATGAAATAATGAGCAGTCCTTGCCTCATGAGGGTAAAAACCAGCTTCCTGTTGTCAATCTCTGAACAGCAAAACCACACTTGAGGCACATCCACTGAGTTTATAACTAGGGAGGAAAAGTCTTTGCCTCTTCAGCACAGACTACATAACATGACCCAGCCAAATTATGACCCACGTCTTTGTTATGACAACTTTCTAACAAATGTGGTTAGGGAACATCATGTTTATGCTGGGTTCATTTCTCTGAGTAATTTAGTGCTGTGCTGTTCAATAGGGTAGCCCCATGTCACGTATGGTTAAGTTTAAATTTAAGTTAATTAAAAGGAAATAAAAATTCAGTTTTTCAGTAGCCATAACATGCAACCGAATTTGCACCTAAAAACTTGGGATGTTTTCTAGGGTTTCTACCTGAAGAGATTCTCCTTTCTTGACTAATGTGGTTATAAAGATGCAGCTCGTGGAAGCTGCAGGCAGCCATCTTGGGCCCTGGGAAAGCCAGCCCTCCAGGAAAGGGAAACATTGTCCTTGGGTGGCATCACAGAACTGCCACTCCAACACTTGCCCAAGGCCTGCCCTGTTTCTAGACCCAAGGCCTGCCCTGGCTACAAAGTGATAAAAAATTTGATGAGTTCAAATTGAGTTGTGCTGTAGGTATACAGTACATACCGGATTTTAAAAACTTAGTATAAAAACAAGAGCATAAAATATCTTATTAATCATTTTTATATTGATTTTATGTTTAAGAGTTTATATTCTGGATATATTGGGTTAAATGAAATATATTAAATTCATTTTACCTGTTTCATCTTACTTTTTTCCCCTAGGAAATTGAATCATATACATAGTTCACATTGTATTTCTGTTGCAAAGTGTCCCTGAGACATGTAACTTACTTTAACCAGTAAATTCCTTTTATTGTTCAAGTCAATTTGAATCCCATTTTCTGCTGCTTACGACATACAGATATCTAATCAATGCTTGGCACAACATTTCTATTTAAACTTTATTTCTACCCATTTGTGCCTATAACCATAACACACATGCAAGTGTATGCCCTCATGCATGAGCACATATACTCTCACCATAAAAATTCCATTCTGTCTTCCTGCATAATCATATGAGATGCAATTTATTCTGTGAACTTTACCTATCTGACTCAGCTTTCCAAATTTGAAACATGGAATTATTGGGAAAAAATAGATTTGTGAGTTAGATCTTTCCATGATTATGTTGACTCTAGTGATTATTTTCTGATAGATTTATTTTTATTTATGCTTGAATTTTTTATTTATTTTCAAATTTTATTCTTATTTTATACCTATTTTACTTCTTAGTTTTTGCCCCCTTTTCTCTTTCTTCTTGCCACCCAAATAAGAACCATTTTCTTATTGTAGATACTAGGACTGCATGCAGAATGAAAAAGAAAACTATCCAGTTATAAGAAATGGATACATTTTGACAAGGTTGGAGTATAAGCTTTATGCTATAAGAAAGTAAGTCATTACCAGATATGTTATAAAAAAAATTATCTGAACTTTCGAGCCTGCCCATTTAATTGCCTAGAGTTTTTTTTTTTTTTCCTTTTTAAAGAATGCAGAGATAAAATTATGAGCTTTAAAGCAGGAATAAAATCATCAGGTTATCAGTTCACTAGAGTGCAAAGCCTCTCTATCTTCTATGAAATGCATATCAATCAAGGGAAACTGCATATTCCCACTGAAAGAAAAATAGTTAAACTGTGTACTTTATCAAATTACTGCTTAAAATAGGAAAGCATTCATTGACAATAAGGTGAATATCTCTCCATAATTATTACAGTTTTATGTAATTATTGTCAGGAAATCATTAAAATATAAGCCTTCCTATTTTCTCTACAAATGTGGAAATTTACATATATGTTTATAGAGTAATATATGTTTTTATTTTTATGTTTCTTTCAGTTTTTAAGGCCGTTAATCACTACTGAAGTTGTGGCCTGCCCCTAATCTCAGTGCTTTGGATCTTTACCTCCCTGGCTTTGTGATACTGAGATAGCTAGCTTCTCTTAGGGGAAGACTTGCTATGTCTATTCTGATTCCTTGTTCCTAGAGCAATGATTAACTGTTGACTAAAATAGCAAAGGCAGTGTTATATAAAACTTTAAGTTCAGTATATTTTGTTATTCCTCCTACATTTCAGGTAAAATTACAGTAAGCTAATCATTGATTAAGGTGTCATTAGAGTTGCCAGAGCAGGAGGTAATTGTGTGAATGAAGAGGAAATTACATAGCAAAAGCATGTAGTTTTCAACCTTTCACTATTATATAGCTTTTATGAAATATTGATGATTTTGATAGTAGAAAAATTTTTAAAGTAAATAGTTATGTTTAACTCTTTTGAATTTAATCCCTATGTATTGAGTTACCGTTGGCTGCATGGTACTGTTAGACTGCCATTTGGAAAGCTTCTCATTTTTCTTTGGAACCAGTATCAATGAGTCTGTTAAGCAAATTAATTTCTGAATATGGTCTTTATTTTTTTTTAAATATGGAACGCTTCACAAATTTGCGTGTCATCCTTGTGCAGGGGCCATGCTAGTCTTCTCTGTATCATTCTAATTTTAGTACATGTGCTGCTGAAGCGAGCACTGAACATGGTCTTTAAACTCTCAAGCAAATACCTTCCTCAAAATAATTCTGAGCAAGTAGAAAAGCAATGGCTTACTAAAATATCTCTAAACTATATGCCCCTCTCATGAAAGTAGGATTAAAGATGAAGACTTTACAGAACTACATTGGACAAACATGGGGAAGCCACATACTCATTTATTCATCCAACTGACATTTATCTACCACTTATCATAGTGAATCTGTCACCATCACCCCTTCCAGGAGAAGGAAGGGCACATTAGCAATGTCATAGTTCATGTGTTTGACACTTAGAGTGGATGACTTTTTAATACTCTTTACAAGTAAAAAAAGTCCTGTAATAATTACTAATAATCATTATTTTTTGTATTGAGCTATAATTTACATAGCATAGTATTCACCATTTTAAAATAAATTTCCAGAACTTTTCATCATTCTGGAAATAAACCCTTGTCCATTAATACCCCTTTTCTATTCCTCTTCCCCCTGTCCCATGGCAATCTGTTTTTGATCTTTCTATACTGGGTATTTCATATGACTTATTCAGACATAAGTGGTCTTTTGTGTCTGTTTTCTTTCACTTAGCATAATGTTTTCAAGATTCATCTATGTTGTACCATTATTCCTCCATTCCTTTTTATGGCTGAATAATCAATATTCTATCCTATGAATAAATAGCACATTTTCTTTATCTATTTGTCGAGTGATACACATCTGGGTTATTTCAACATTTTTGGTTATTATGAATAGTTCTGCTATGAATATTGATATGCAAATTATTGTGTGAGCATATGTCTTTAATTAACTTGAGTATATACTTAGGAGAATTGCTATGTCCTGTAGTAATTCTGTGTTTAACTTTTTAAAGGGACTACTAAACTATTTTCCACAGTAGCTGGATTATTCTTCATGAACATCAGCCATGTATGCAAGTTCCAACTTGTCCATATCCTTCCCAACCCTTGTATTTTCTACTCTTTCTTGTATTTTTAGAAGCTAGCCATCTAAGTAAACGTGAATTGGTTTACTTATTCTTTAGTTAAAAAACAATGAAGATGGCCAGGCATGGTGGCTCATGCCTGGGAAGCTGATGCAGAAGGATCACTGAAGCTCAGGAGTTCGATACCAGCATGAGTAAGAGTGAGACCTCATCTTTACTAAAAATAGAAAAAAATAGACAGGTGTTATTGCAGGCACTTGTAGTCTCAGCTACTCACAAGTTTGAGGTAGGAGGAATGCCTGAACTTATAGCTTTGAGGTTGTTGTGAGCTAGGCTGATGCCAGGGCATTCCTACCTGGGCAACAAAGTGAGAATCTGTCTCAAAAAAACTTTTGAACAACTTCTTAAAAAAGAATAAATTTAGAATTCAGTAATATTTATATAGTAATATTTGCATTTTTATTCAAAATTATTAAACCACACAGCTTATATATTTCATTCTTTTAAATATAAAACACAAGTAAAAATCCAAGAATTCAGAAAGAACAACATATTTGAAGTAGCTCTAATTCTGTTTGTTTCTGTTTGCAATCACATGCTATTATTATTAAATTAAGATTCTTCTGTTTAAGGTAAAATATGTAGTATCATAAGGACAAAAACTGCATCTGAAACAATCTTGAATTATTACAAGGAATGATGAAGTTATTTGCAAAACAAATTCATAGCCAGGTGCAGTGCTTCATGCTTGTAATCCTAGCACTCTGGAAGGCCAAGGCAAGTGGATAGCTTTAACTCAAGGGTTCGAGACCAACCTGAGCAAAAAAGTGAGCTGCCATCTCTTATAAAAATAGAATAACAACTGAGGCAAGAGGATTACTTAAGCCCAAGAGTTGGAGGTTGCTATGAGCTATGACACCATGGCATTCTACCCTGAGCAACAGCTTGAGACTGTCTCAGAAAAAAAAAAAATGCGTAACTGTTTTCTCATGTATCTTGGGAAAACTATATAATTGAGACTTCTATGGATTAACTTATAAATAAAAGGAGTTTTTTTTTTAAGTCACTAAGTTGAATCTTAGTATCTGCTACAGTTGTTTAGAATGTAGATCAATGTAGGATTTTTGTTTAGAATTATAGCACAACTTGATAGTAAAAAGCAGAGGAAAATTTATTTGATTTTATTATTGTTTCTAAATTTTATACATATTAATATAATAAATTCCAATATTACCTATACATAGGACAAATCACTCCCACTGTCATATTCTTGGTTTTAAAGCCTGATCTATTTCCAAAAGAATACTTACTATTTTACATAAGAAACATCTTGGCAATGAAGAAAACTTTTCTGATTTGGCTAAATGACAGTGGTGTCATAAGTTATCAAAATCCATGGGATATAGCAACAGCTGTCCTGAGAGGAAAACTCGTAGCTTTAAATGCCCACATCCAAAAGACAGAAAGATCATAATTAACAGTCTAATGCATCATCTTAAGGAACTGGAAAGGAAGAGCAAACCAATCCCAAACCCAGTAGAAGAAAGAAATAACCAAGATCAGAGCAGAACTAAATGAAATTGAGAGCAAAGGCACTCTCCAGAAGATTAATGGAGCCAGAAGTTGGTTCTCTGAAAAGATAAACAAAATTGATATGCCTCTTACCAGATTAATTAGAAACAGAAAAGAAAGTTCTCTAATTAAAAATGAAAAAGGAGTCACAACCAATGTCACAGAAATACAAAACTTCATCTCAGAATACTAGGGAAATCTCTGTGCTCATAAATTTGAAAATGCGAAGAGAATGAACAATTTCTTGGGAATATACAACCTCCCTAGGCTTGATCAAGTACTGTAAAAACAAGGTTAAAAAACAAAAATACATGACTTTATAGGTCCATTGCTTCCACTTTCTCTGTTCCAAGAAAGTACAGGTATCTTTAAAACTAAAACCTCTGCCTCTTTTTAAAATTACTGTACTATTTTACAGTACTTACAGATCATGAAATGACCTATTTTAAGCCCTGAAATTGAAGAAGCAATAAAAAAATTTTCCAACTAAAAATCTCCTGGACTAGACAGTTTTACACCCCAATTTTTCCAGACATACCAAGAAGAACTTGTACCTATACAGCAGAAATTATTCCATAACATTGGGAAGTTAGAAATCCTTTCCTAATGCATCCTGCAAAGCCATTTTACCTTGATATCAAAGCCAAAGAAGGGCACAACTGAAAAATTAAACTATAGCCCACTATCCCTCATGAATATAGATTCAACAGTCTCTCAACAAAGTCTTAGCAAATTGAATTTGGCTACGCTTCAAAAAATAATTCATCATGGCCCAGTGGTTTCTTTTATTTTTATTATTAAATCATAGCTGTGTGCATTAATGCAATCATGGGGTACAATGTACTGGTTTTATATACCATTTTCAAAACTTTCATCAGTCAGGTTAATATAGCCCTCGCCACATTTTCTTAGTTGTTGTGTTAAGATATTTATATTCTATACTTAATAAATTTAACCTGTACCTTTGTAAAATGCACCATAGGCCCCCCTCCCCTCCCTCTCTTCTTTCTCCTTCATCTTGGGCTATAGTTGGGTTATAGCTTTCATAAGGAAGTGTGGGTGCTTATAAATTAACTTCACAGTAGGGCTGAGTACATTGGATACTTTTCCTTCCATTCTTTTTTCTTCTTTTTTTTAATTAATATAAATGTCTGAACACAGTAACTAAGAAAATGACATGAAGGCTATGTTAACGAGTTTGATGAAAATATTTCAGATTATATATAAAACCAGTACATTGTACCTCATGATTGCATTAATGTGCACAGCTATGATTTAATAAAAAAAAAGACCCAGTGGTTTTCATCCCAGAGATACAAGGATGGTTCAACATAATGCAAATCTATAAATGTAATTCACCAGTTAGGTGATCTTTAGCCAAAGATCATAACCACTTTTTCACCAAACTGTAGTAGAACAGGTGATTGGTGCAGGAGAAATAGATGCTGGAGAGAGAACTCTGAGCTTATGATGATAACCTCATGGTCAACCAAAGCTACTCCCAGGATAGTAAGAAAAACATCGTATAAAACATTCTAGGAATCAAACTGTGTAGGGTATCTGCTGTTACATAGCAAATTACTTCCAAACTTAGTTGTTGAAATTATCAATAGACATTCATTATCTCAGAGTTTTTATCATTCAGGAATTTGGAAACATCTTAGCAGTGTGGTTCAAGCTCAGACTCTCTCATGAGGTTCAGGTCCAGCTGTTGACTAGGGCAGCAGCAGCAGCAGTCGGCTGAATGTTTGTCTGGGGCTGGGAGATCTTGTTTCCTCACATGCTCATTGACAGGAAGCTTCAGTTTCTCCTTTTAGTGGACTCTACCTAATAAGGTTGTTCACACTTTTAACTTGGCAACTTGCTTCCTCACAAGTGAGTGATAAGGGGAGGGTGCAGAATCAGTATGGTGGCTGCAATGTCTTTTATCACTTTTTCTCACAGGTAACGTGTCTTCATGTCTTGCAGCATTCTACTGGTCACCCAGACCAACGCTGCTACGCTATGAGAGAGAACTATACAGAGGTGTGGATATGGAGGGTGGGGATCATTAAGGGCCATCTTGGAGGCCAACTGCCACTCAATCTTCCCTGGACTTGCATTAATTTATAAGTTTAGATGTATATTTATTAGAACATGATGCTCATTTCAGAATGTTGCTATTCCTCTCTTCTTTCTAATGTTCTGAGTTAAGAATTGAAGCCTCCAGGAAATGTATCCCCCAATCGGCTAAACTGTCTCTATATGGTTATTAGTCACCTACTCACTAAATTTTTTAACTAGGCTTATGATGCCCATGGTGGAACACTCCAATTGTTCATTCAAGGGTAGTTTTAAACAGATGCAGAGTTTTAGTTTTAAGGACGCTTGTACTTGCTTGAAAGAGAGAAAGTGGGAGCAATGGACCTATGAAGTCACGTAATTTTGGTTTTTTTGTTTGTGTTTTTTTGAGACAGAGCCTCAAGCTGTCACCCTGGATAGAGTGCTGTGGCATCACAGCTCATAGCAACCTCCAATTCCTGGGCTCAGGCGAGTCTCTTGCCTCTGCCTCCCAAGTAGCTGGGACTACAGGCGCCCGCCACAACGCCCAGCCATTTTTTTTTTTTTTTTTGGTTGCAGCCATTATTGTTGTTTGGTGGACCTGGGCTGGATTCGAACCCGCCAGCTCAGATGTACGTGGCTGACGCCTTAGCCCGTTGAGCCACAGGCGCCGAGCCCATAATTTTGTTTTGTAACCTTGTACTTTAAGTCCTACCATCTGATGGCTGGTATTTCGGAGAATTTTTTTTTCAATCACTAGAAAAAGCACCTCTTCCTGATTTTCATTTCTTGCCATGTCTGTGTTGCCCTAGAACAGTGATTTTCATCAGCAGCTGCAGCACACTGGTATTTTGTGAAAGGATCTTAGGTGTGCCGTGAAAATTTTTAAAGATCATTAATTAAATTATTTTCATAAAAAGTTCAAAGCTCAGTAAATATGTTCTTTTTTTTTTTTTTTACATTTTACTCTTTTTTTTTTAATCAATATAATTTCAGTGTGCCATAGAAGTTTAACTATAGGTTCAAATGTGCTGTGAGATAAAAAAAGGTTGGAAAACGCTGTCCTAGGGAGTATAAGAGACTAAAATCTGCGATATTTGCAATACGTGAAAGATTAAATTGTGTTTTATTACATGTGTCTTTTAGAATGTTTCCTGGATAAGTCTTTTCTTCTCATCACACAAGTGATGAAGAGACGATTTTATAAAGTATGAGGGATTATGTTCAACTACTCTGAGATAGGATCAAGCTACCTTCACTACACATTATGGCTGCTCCCTAAAGAAATTCTATGTATGAGAGCCAATGGCATCAGGTTATACACAGGAATCATAGATACTGTAATTTGCCTTGGAAGGCTAATTATTCCAATTTATAATGATGGAATAATTATTTCCAATTATTATTTGGAAAATAATTTTTCTAAGGCAAAAGTAAGTTTGAATTTGATGTTGAACTATTGATTCATTTGAACCTTATTTGGATTATATCCCCTTCCCTCCATTAATATAGATTCACCCCCACCCTCTTCTTCATGTATAGTCACTTAAACTGCACAGCATTTGCAGGATGGTGAGTTTATATCTGGAGTTTATGCTTTTTTCTGTCTACTTTTAGATTGCCATCTCATCGAAACATGCTTAATCAGAGAGAGGGTTATTAAATAAAATCAACATGAGCATAAATAGTTTATGCTCCTTTTCGTGCTTCTCATCATTTTAGAGCATTGGCAGTTTGGAAGAGTAGAGAGTATGTGACCTTTTTTTAGTATATTTTTGTAAATTAGTTTTTCACTCCCTACTATGTTCTAACATGTAGAAAAAGAGATGAAGGCATCAGAGTCAAAACTATGTGTTTAGGTTCACATGAAGAACAAAAAATGGTTAGATGAATTGACTTTAGAATTTAACATAACTTAGTTTGGAAAGTTTTTGTAAAAAGCTAAAATCTGTATTTAACATGTGAATTGAGGAAAATGGAAACTAATAAAGATGCACTTCTTTGTATAATACTTTTTCTTAGAAATACTCTCTTATCTTGTTTGGGGAGACTTCCTTCAGTTCCTAGGTAATTTGTTTTTAATTCTGGAATCCTTAGAAATACTGTCCTTGTAATGTAACTAAGGGGCAAACTGGAAATAACAGAATGGGGTTTTCTTTCTTTTCCCTTCCCACCTGCCCCAGTGCCGTGCACAGACTTGGCATGGCTCACGTAACCCAGCAGGGAGAGTCCTGAAAATGGTATTTAACTTTTCTATTTCTATAATAATTCAATAAAGAAATATATTTTAAATGCACTGAGGAACAGAACAATTAAATGAATACATAGGTAATTTTCTGCATACAACTGGTTTGAAAACAAATTTAGATTTTATATATCAACTGTGGTTAATCATTCCAAACTATTTTTATTCAGAATAAATCCCCAAAGCAGGCTTTGCTGAGTGTCAATCCTGTATTTCTTATTCTAACTGGTTACCATGGTTGCTTCTTTGCTGTGTACATTTAATTTATGAAAAAAAGTCTCTTGGTGTCCAGAAGGCAGAATGGGCCTGGGCAACCAGGCAGTAGACCAGCTTTCAGTTTTTTCAGCTCTTTCTCTTGGCTGCTTCTGTCTTATTTACATAAGGGTTCCTGGGATAATGTGGGTCAACCAGGTGGATAGAGTCCATATTGTGAATTAATTTCTGTCTTGTGAGCAAGGGCAGAAGCCATAAAGGGGCAGAGTTTCTTAGGACAGATCCACATTTGTTCTTCTCCCACCCCAGTTCTCCCTAATCATCCACCTTCAGCTTCAGTTTCATTCTCATTTTTCTACAAAAATTAATTTAATTAAAATGCATTATGTAGGTTCTGCATTGTATTTTGAAATAACACTTCCAAAAGTATATTATAGGTAAGTTCATAACTGTGAACAAGATCTTCTGGTTTAAAATAGGAAAGTGAAGCTGAATCTCAAAATATTCTTCCCTGCAAGCAAATGACAATATAAAATTTAAAATCAGTTTTCTCCTTCCATCTTTTTATCCCAAGGAAGAAAAGTCTCCCAGCCATGAGAAAGTAGAAAATGCTAGTGTCTGGTAAAGGCAGCAGAATGAGTCCCAGAGTCTGCATGGCTGCTTTGGCAATCAGCCATGTGCTTCTAGCTGCTCCCCACATACATAAATCAAAAAGGGGAGAGATAAATAAAATAAAATCCTGAAAAAATTCTATTCCCGTCCCAACCATAAGGAAGCTAATGAAGCAGCCCTGAGAAAAGAAAGATGGAAATTTCTGTAAAAGTGACCATCTTCTCACTCACAAGAGGACAGCAATAATCTCTTCACCTTTTGTTTGTAATGCTTCCTCTCCCTGCTGGCATAAGAGTAGGAGATTAAAAACCAGAATGACCAAAAACACTCAGAGCTAATTATCTTCAACAATAAATGGGGTTTTAGTTAATCAGGAAACAAAAGGGAAAATAAATGGGACAAAGAGTTGGAATAAGCAGGGAAGCATATACTAGAATCCCTGGATGGTGTTGCCTTCAGTCTGCTCCTTGATGCCTTATTTTTACTCTGTCTGAGAAAGGAGGTAAAATGTCTGTTGGGAAAAGAGAAGCGAAATGGGCTAAACAAATATCCTGACTAGTCCTGATGGAAGTAGAGACTCGGGGACTCTGGGCTGAGTGAGAGAGACTACCTGAAGCCATAGGCATTGAATTGATTCCCAATAAAACAAAGCAGACCCAGGCCCAAGGTAATTAACAGACCCAGAGGGAAGGAAGATGGCAAAGCTCTACTCTAAAACACTAACCAAGATCTCATCACAGCTCAAAAATACCACCTCTTGCCATATAGCTGCAGGTATAGGCAGACATCAAATTTTAGTTTTAGGGAAAAAAGAATAAATCTCAGTTAAGGTGAGAAGGGAATAGAAGAGAATTGACCCACACTATAATCAGGCAGGTACGAGTTCTAGATTTGTCTGTCAACATTTATTATGGGTGAGATGGAGACTAGTAACATACAAATGTGGAAAATCAAACGTGGGAAATAAGTGAAGACTAAATCTGTAGAAACAAAGACACTATGTTTTAAGGGAAAATGTGCTATAAATGAGTGACACTAAAAAGCACCTTTGTTAATGTATTACATTTTGAGTATGAAGACGGAATTTTTCAGGATTTGGTGGAGAAAAAAAAGTTTACTTACACCACAAATTCACAAGCAGAAACACATTGCTTAAAGATAAAAGATGCAATTATATGGGATAGCTGTGGGAAAAGGTGAGATAAGCATTGATATCATTTAAGTTTAGAAGGAAATCAAACAATTATGAGGCAGAATTATAGAAAATATGTATTATAAATGTTGACAGCAAATACAATTATAAAAACTTGTTGGGAGATGGGGTTTAATAATGAAAGTATACATTGCTCAATTTTCTCATTAGAAATTGACCTAAAAGGGTATGTAGAACAAAATGCCTAAAAATGAACTTTAAAGCTTTCAACTTATCAGAGAGGAAAATATACATGCATTACAAAAAGAAAGAAAAGGACAATTCATACAGAAGTTTAAAAGCAAAAATTTTCCATTCAGAAAATATGCATATAAGATGAGGAGTTGGTTGCATTTGTTATGTCCATAAATATAAATGATATAGCACCTGTTAAGATGAATATGTAATACATAAATACATAAATTCTTGTTCTATATAAATAAGAACAAGACTCATATATTAAGTGTATATGAAAAAAGAAATCCTACATGTATACTATGTACAAGAGATAATTCTAAAATTCTAAAAATTAATCATATTAAAAGGTTGAAAAATGAGGGAACAGGTAAATGCTAACAAAAATAAAAAAAATTCATGATACTAATTTCAGACTGTTAAATCCAAGCCAAAAAAGATTTAAGATGAAGAAATTCAATACATGATAAAGGTTGCAAGGTACTATGTGAATATAATCACATAAATCTCTACAGTCAAAATAACTTATGAAAAGATTAAAGTAAAATAAAATAAAAAGTTTTAGCCATCTCAATTAGAGAAGAAAAGGTGAACAAGGGTACCCATATAGGGTCAGAACAGATCATACTTTTGCTCTTTGCAGACAATATGATTGTATATCTGGAAAACACCAGGGATTCTACTACAAAACTCTTAGAAGTGATCAAGAAATACAGCAGTGTCTCAGATTACAAAATCAACACTCGTAAATCTGTAGCCTTTCTATATACCAACAATAGTCAAGCTGAAAAGACAGTCAAGGACTCTATTCCATTCACAGTAATGCCAAAGAAGATGAAATGTTTGGGAGTTTACCTAACAAAGAACGTGAAAGAGCTCTATAAAGAGAACTATGAAGCTCTAAGGAAAGAATAGCTGAAGATATTAACAAATGGAAAAACATACCATGCTCATGGCTGTGAAGAATCAACATTGTTAAAATGTCCATATTACCCAAAGAAATTTACAGATTTAATGCAATCCCTATTAAAGCACCATTGTCATACTTTACAGAACTTGAAAAAATAGTACTTCGTTTTACATGGAATGAGAAAAAAACCTCGAATAGCAAATACATTACTCAGAAATAAGAACAAATCAGGAGGTATCACATTACTAGACTTCAGGCTGTACTATAAATCTATAGTGATGAAATCAGCATGGTACTGGCACAAAAACAGGGCAATAGATTTATGGAACGGAATAGAGGACCAAGAGCTGAACCCTGCTACTTATCACCATTTGATGTTGCATGAAAGCCTTCCATTTGATCAGTGATGCAGAGAAATGAGTCCTGCGATGAAATAGTCTGAATAATAAGGAGGACCACTTACACTCTCATGGCAAGGGGAAACCTTGCTTTATTTTCCACCACCTTTTATCCCCACTACCATACCTATATACCATTAATCAATAATCAATGATTTTATCTTACAAAATTGGTCTCATGACCAGGCTCAACCGAGCTGGCACCTAATCAATCTACATTCCATGACCTTACTACAAGATTATTTTTTTAACTTTTTAATTAAAACCATGCCTTAAAATACTTTCCTTAAACAAAGATAAGAACTTCAAGGAAGGTGGTTGCTTAAAAGCCACACCTTTCACATGACCATCTGGAGGCAGCAATCCATCTCTAAAAAAACAAACAGGAGATTACTGAGATATGCAGCTGTTTGCTTGCAAGCAGCTGCCTCCTGTGGCCTTTGTGTCTCAGGCATTTACAGCCTCAAAGGCCATTTTATGGGGTTCTATCCAGATCTCTCACTGAAAGTTATTAGAAAGATTTCCTGCTTGCCTTTCCAGTAGGGCCCAAGTAAAGGCATATATAGGCTTTCTGCCTATATTTGATTTTTGACAAGCCCATCAAAAACATTCAGTGGGGAAAAGATTCCCTAGTTAACAAATGGTGCTGGGTGAACTGGATGGCAACCTGTAGAAGATTGAAACTAGACCTGCACCTTTCACCATTAACAAAAATTGATTCTCACTGGATGAAAGATTTAAACTTAAGGCATGAAACCTTAAAAAACGAAAAGACAGTGCAGGAAAAACACTTGAAGAAATCAGTCTGGGAGAATATTTTATGAGGAGGACCCCCTGAGCAATTGAAGCAACACCAAAAATACACTACTGGGATCTGATCAAACTAAAACCTTCTGCACAGCCAAGAGCACAGCAAGTAAAGCAAACAGACAACCTTCAGAATGGAAGAAGGTTTTTTTGTAGGTTATGCTTCTGACAAAGGTCTGATAACTAGTCTAGAGAGAACTCAAACTAATCAATAAGAAAAGAATAAATAACCCTATTTCTATGTGAGCAAGAGACTTGAACAGAGATTTCTCTGATGAAGACAGGCAGATGGCCTACAAACACATGAAAAAATGCTCATCATCCTTAATCATCCGGGATATGCAAATCAAAACTACTTTGCTATATCACCTAACTCCCATAAGATTACCCCACATCACAAAAATTCCAGAACTACAGATGTTGGCAAGGACTCAGAGAGAAGGGAACACTTCTATATGGCTTGTGGGAATACGACCTTTTTGGAAAGAAGTTTAGAGACCCCTCAAGGAACTAAAGTAGACCTACTGTTTGATGCTGCAATTCCTCTACTAGGTATATACCCCAATGATTGAAAATTATTTTACAACAAAGACATTTGCACCAGAATGTTTATTACAGCCCAATTTGTAATAGCCAAGACATAGAAACAGCATAAGTGCTCATCAACCCATGAATGAATTAACAAATTGTGGTATATGTACACCATGGAATATTATTCAGCCATAAAAGAGGAGACTTCACATCTTTTCTGTTTACCTGGATGAAGCTGGAACATATTCTTCTTAGTAAAGTATCTCAAAAATGGAAAAAAAAGTATGCAATGTGTTCAATACTACTATGAAATCAATACATAACCACCTACATACTCATACAAATGCAAAACATAACTATAGTCCAGAAAGTTAAGAAGAGAGAGAAGGGAGGGGAGGGGAGATATGGGAGAGAGGATTTTCGAGGGGACTTCACCTAATGTGCATGATGCAATGGTACATTTCACAACTATTAAGAAATGAGTATAATTGTGATGGATGTGTTACTTAGTTCAATGTAACATTTCACATTGTATATTGAAGCAGTACCCTGAACCCCATAAATGCATCAATGTGCAAAGTTATGATTTAATAAAACCAATTTTAAAAAAAAGATGCCCTGATATATATTCCTATGATATAAATCACTTTGAAATTTCACCTTACCTTAAATAGCTCAACATATATAGTAAGGTAATAGTTGTTGAGGTTTTTTTTTTTTTAAGTAGAAGCTCTAAATATAAAATGTGAACAGCAAAAAAGTCTCTTGAACTTCATGATCATCTTCTATTCCTACCTGAATTTTCTAACTAGTGGATTGCTTGTGATTTCTGTTGTAGTTTTTTTTTTTTTTTTTTTGACTAGGGCTGGGTTTAAGCCCACCATTTCAGGTGTATAGGGCTGGCGCCCTACTCCTTTGAGCCACAGGTGTCGCCCTGCATGTGATTTCTTAATATGTGCTGTATGCTTATCCAGACATGGACATGATAAAGAATCATCTTTTGAATATGTGAGTTAAAGGAAATAATCTCATATATTAAAGTTTGTCTTTGTAAGAACAACCTTTAACAGCAAAAGAATGACAACGCTAACCTTGCATATTGTAAGAGAAGATGCCTTATATAGGCTAATAGAAGCTTGTAGTTATACACTGTTATTTATGGCAGAACATGCTGATCTTAAGTATGATTATAAACATCAGTATGTGTTACATGCCATTTATTTTGTTTTTTCAGTCTGGCTGGAGGACCCAAGAGATTATATATCATCTCAGCATGCAGCTAGTACAATGTCTGAGCTGGCTGGAACACTGCATACTTTGCCCTTGAGAGACTTGATGCTCTTAATAAGGATGTGAGCATTCAAGAGTCTCCTCCTACGGTGTGATATCACTCCAGCAGCCATGAAGCCCAGTTATGACAGTCACACAAAGGCAAGGTAGACTGGTGAGAGGACCTAGGTTTGTAGATTAAATTTATTTTTTTTCAATTCATTCTTCCCTCTCTTCCTTCTGTCAGAAAATATTTACTATTATTTATAAGGTCCAGGGTTATTATTAAGCTATGCATTATTATGTAGTTGTTACGGTATAATCTCTGTTTTCGAAGAACGCAGAATCTAGTCATTCACCACATGACTGGCTGTGAGAACTTACATTGTTCAACTTCTCTTAGCCCCTAGAACTGAGTCTGCCATTGATCGGAGATGAAACAGAAAGGGCAGAAGTTTTCTTCTTTTTCTTGATCCCATCTTCTTTGCTAGGGAAGAACACACCTCACAGACTGCTTCTGCTCTCTTTTTCTCTATACAAAGCATTTTGAGTGATGGTAGGGTAGGGGTGAGAAAGATGGGCTTTCTCCACCCCTGAAGTTTCCTTCTGTGCGGAGGGAAATCTATCAGCACTACCTTCTGGGACATCCTCTGTCCCATGTTCTACTTCTTCCCCAGATAGAGGAAGGACTTACCTGACAGGTGAGTTTAGAATGAGAAATGGCGTTTAAGACAACTGGCCCCTTAATCTGTCTCTTTCTCCTGGGAGACACAATTTTGGGATTGAGATGTTTAATCCCCTGCTAAATGATAAGGGTCACATCCCAGAAAGGAAGTGGTCAGTGGACCCCTTTGCTTTTTACTTGGTAGACAAGTCAGTTTGATTGTGGTGCCTGTTATCAGAAAGTTTACTTCCCTGCCTATAAAATCCACATTGCTCTGTTTTCAATAATAAACATGATATTTTCCTGCCCATATGCCTTTTTCAATTGGGTTGGAACTCAGGTGGGAAAGAGCAGAGATATTTATTGTGTCACTATGCATCCCATTAAATGCTAATTATTGTTTCCTTGGGACTCTTTTGTGAAAAATAATTTTTAAAAATGCCACTCGGATCTAATGATTGCAGATGCTAGCATAATAGAAACAGGCTGGGGTCACATACCTCTCTTTATTTTTCTCGGTGAGAGAGTAACGGTTGCCTGATTCCTTTCTCCCAAAAGGGAGGTTGTGGAAGATCAAGATGAGGCTGCACTTTATGTATTCTCCACCTCCCTTTCTTTATTTAAAAATTAGTGGCATAGTTCCAAAGGAGTTGCCACAGTTTCTCACTAATTTTCTTAATTACTATTTTTAATGGGATAATTGCATTTTAGGTATGTGGTGTTTTTAATTTGTTATAGTTTACTACACCCTTGTGACATTGGACATCTACGTTTTACAAATTCAGAAATTACCAGAAAAAAGGGACTTGCCTAATGTTACACAGCAGATCTGTGAGTTAGTAGATGAATATGGAATTAGGCATAATTAGAACACATCAGTAAGCTCCCTTTTAAATGAAATCTAACTGGAGACTCATCAATAGGAAGAGTTGAAACTTTTTGAAATGTAGAGCAGGAAATTTGGCTTCATGTTCTGTTCATTATAACTGAATTATTCAGACCTTTAACACAAAGCTTGGTGTTTTTCTTTGGAGCCAGACTTGACTGGGAATTGTGTCAATATTTTAGGAAAAAATTGATGTTGTTAAAATGCATTTGCTCTGACAAAAAGTGCTGACCTAACATTAATTTTCAGTGTAAGTGATGTGAAGATCAGAAAATATTTCTTCTTCTAATTCTTCATCATGTTTTACAGCAGTTGTGTTGGAATCACCTCATAAAAACTTGAGAGAGCTAAATTTTTAGGAATTTTGTAAGCCAGTTGCTAAGCATAGCCATTACCAAAAATTAAATTATGTAAATTAAAATTTAAAAACTATTGAAGGCAAAGAAGATGCATATCAAAGTTTAACCCTTCCTATTTATCTAGCCATATGTTACTACTGTCTATATGATGAGCTTCTTTACTCCATTTACTCTGTTTTAAGTATGGGGTAAAGAAGAAGGTGTTGAAATGAGCAGCACTCAGTTCTCCCCTTTTCTGGCTGCTTACAAGTGTATGTTTCTGGGCAATTCATTTTTACATATAGTCAAAATAAAGTTCATTTACTTTAAAGTCCAAAATTTCTCTGACCTCCTGCTAATGTGAAGGGTACCCTACTACCGGTCTTCCTAAGAAGTGGTTTCCAGACTTAGTATCTTTCACTCCTCCAGGGAAACTAGCCAAACTCTGCATGTGACAATCCTTTAATCGCCTCATTTTATTGACAACCTTTCCTCAGATTTCTCATCTCCACATTTTTCTTTGCTATGCTTTGTCCTTCCACCATTTCACTGCCATTTATTGCTGAGATGGCACACCTCAGCTCATTAGTTTCTGAGTATTGCATCGTTTCCTCTCTGCATAATAGCTGTTCTAAGTAATACAACATTGCAGAATTATAAAGGGCTTGTGAATCTTTGCATCAGATTGATGTACTAATTTGGAGGTTATTTGCCTTCTCTATGATTCTATTGTTTTTCTGTCATGCTTCCACGCCACAGCTTGTTTGTCTCTCTCCTAGTAAGCCTTTCTGTTCTGGTTGTCTTGGTGATGATTCTATTGTATTTGGTTTCTCTTGTGTTCTCCTGTACTCACTTTATTAATCTTACTGATAGAAGAGCAAAAAGAAATATGCTGCCTGAGAAGAGAAATATTTTTTTAATTAAATTAAAATTGCATGATTACAGAGACTCAATGGCTAAACCCTAGGCTTTTGTCATGATTTCAAGAAGGATGGATAAATATAGATAGATAGATAGATAGATAGATAGATAGATAGATAGATAGATAAAAAGAAAACATAGTGTAACCAAGATTTGTTGAACACCAGCAGTATGCTGGGTTTGGCAATGGTTAAAAGACAAAATAAAAAAAAAAAAACTGTGGTGAGACCCAGTTCCCCAGGCCCTATGTCAAAAACTTGCAAGTGCTTTAGAAATTCATCCAGATTCTTTCATTTGTAGCAACTGGGGAACCTTCCTTCCATTAGTTTCCTGAGGAATAAATATAGTTTTATTACACAAAAATTAATCAATGGTCCAGGAGATTTCCTTCACTACTCATATATTCACAAAGGCAGCTCACATTACACTTGGAGCTCTCTTTAGGACCTGTGGATATTTACTATTTACAGAAAACCTTTTAACTACGTAGAACCATTTAATCTCTTTCTACCAACTTCCTCAGTTACTTCTAAATAACTATGTTTAAGTTTTCTTTGCAGGAGAAAATATGGCCTTTTGAAATATTTGTAGTTTGGCAATCTTCATCCCAAAGGCAGAGAATAGCAACATCTTAAGAAATTTACCATTTCCTGATTTCCCTTTTCAAATTCGCACATCAGTTGGCAGTCAGATTTAATGATATTTTCCATTTCTATTTCCTGTGATTTTAAACTTACAATATTCAAAGTTGCATAGTGTTTGTGTTTACAGTAGTTTACTTCAAGAGTATAAAATTATCATCTTTAAATATATCCTTGGACTTGCCACATGATTTTAGTCTTAATGTACCCTTGGCTATGATGAACTTAAAGGAACATGAGCTGTGTGGCAGGACATTTTCATAGGAGATCTTATTGGTTTAAGTAAGCAGCTCACAGAAGCTGGAAAATGTTTCTTGTAACAGCTTTATTGAGATATAATTAGCATACAATAAACTGCACATGTTTAAACTATAAAATATTTTAAGATTCAGATACATCTGTAAAACTGTCGCCACAACCGCAGTAATGAGCCTGCTCATCACCTGGAAATTTCCTCCTGTTGCTCTGATACCCTCCTCTGCCCTTCCCACTCACCCTTACCCCCAACCAAAAAGTATAGGTGGATGAGTAGCTTGCAATTTTTTCAATTTTAGATAAAAGTTACAATAGGTCGTGTTCTTTGACTTCTTTCAGCATAAATTTTGAGATTTTTTTCATGTTGTATGTCAATCATTCATTCCCTTTTATTGCGGCATATTTTTCACTGTATATCACAGTTGTTTATATGTTGACCCATTAATGGATTTTTGGATTGTTTCCAGCTCTGAGTTATTATAAATAAAGTTGCTATGAACATTTGTGTATTACATCTTTATGTGTAAATATGCTTTTATGAATGAAAAGCGCAGGATATATGAGAGGCATATTTTTATCATTTTAAGAAACTGTCAATTTTTTTCCCCAAGTGGATGCAATATTTCTGCCAGCACTTCATTCTGTTTTCTCCACATTCCTTGCCATTGGTTTGTATTTTCAGTCTTCTTGGATTATAGGCATTATAAAAGGTATATAATGGTATTTTTTATGGCTTTTATGTTTATTTCTCCAATGACTACTGATGTTGAATACCCTATTCAGATGCTTATTTGCCACTCATATATGTTCTTTCACGGAGTATCTATTCAAATTATTTATTCTTTTGTAATTAGCTTGTTTTCTTATTATTGAGTCATGAGAGTTGTTTATATATTCAGGACCCAGATTGCTAACCAGATATATGCTTTGCAAGTGTTTTCTTCTCAATCCTTAGTTTGTGTTTTCTGTTCTCTTAACAATGTCTTTCACAGTGAAGTTCTTAAATTTATGAAGTCCAACATATCAATATTTTATGAATCATATGTACATTATTGTGTTAAGAAATCTTTTCCTAATTGAAGTTTTTTTGTTGTTGTTGTTGAGATAGAGTTTCACTCTGTTGCCTTGGTAGAGTGTCATGGCATCACAGCTAACAGCAATCTTAAACTCCTGGACTCAAGTGATTCTCTTGCCTCAGTCTCCCAAGTAGCTGGGATGGCAGTCACCTGCCACAATGCTCAAGTATTTTTAGAGATGGGGTCTTGCTCTGGCACAGGCTGGTTTAGAACTCGTGAGCTCAGGTGTTTCTGTGTTTACTTACATGTTTTGCAGTTTTACATTTTACATTAAATTTATAAACTATTTTTAGTGTAATATCTGGATTGAAGTTCTGTTTTTAAATGGTTATCTAATTTTCAGCTCCATTTGTTGAAAAAACTATCATTTCTCTACTGAATAGCTTTTGCACCTTCATCAAGAATGAATCCCGTATATGTTTAGCATTTATTTCTGGATTCTCTATTTCCTTCCATGGATCAACTTGTGTGTCTGGATGCCAGAACCATACTCTCTGGATTGCTGTAGCTTTATAACAAGTTTGGAAGTCAGGTAGTCCTCCAGCTTTGTCCTTTTATCAACGTAATTTATTTTTGCCATTATAGGTATTTTTCACTTCCACACATATCTTAGAATGTGCTTGCCATTTTATACAAAAATCTGTAACGAGACTTTGGGATTACATCAAATATAGATTAAATTGGAAAGAATGGGCCTCTTAACAATATTAATTCTCTGGAATTAATGATTAATGATGATTAAGTTTTCTAAATCTTCTGCAGAGTAATGAATCCTTCTGACATATATGTGTGTGTATACACTTTGATTTATTTGAGTCTTATTTTTTCTCACTAATGTTTTGATTTCTCAGCTCACAGTTCTTGCATATCCTTTGTTACATTTATCACATTTAATATTTTCTCATGTTATTCCAGATGCTATGTTTCTAGTATATAGAATTACAATTGATTTTTGTGTGTTGAACTTGTACCCCACAATCTTCCTAAATTTGCTAATGGCTTTTTAAAATGTATTCCAGATTTTCTGTGTTGACTATCAATGCTGCTAGTGAATAAAGACAGTTATGCTTTTCCATATTTAATACGAATGAAAACTTTTGAAAAATCTAACTGTTTTGCATTGGGTAAAACCTCCAGTAAAACATTGAATAAATGTGGGGAAATATTAGCTTGCTTTCAATTTTAGGACAAAGTCATTCAGTCTTGCCCCTTTCAGCATGAGATTAGCTGTAGGAGTAAACGTCCCTTGCTAGATCAATAAAATTCTATTGTATTTCTACTTTGCTGGTACTCTTTTAAAAAAAATCAGAAGTTAATGTTTGATTTTTCTTACCATTTTTAATTTATGGAGATGCCCATATGTAAATATGGGGATATAAATTGACGGATTTTTGAATGTTTAATTAACCTTTCAGTCCTGGTGTGAACGCCAGTTGTTCATTACACATCACCCTTTTCTTACATTGTTGCCTTCTTTTCAAATAATTCAGGATTTTTTAATGATTACATTTGATCTCTTTTGTTGCCTTAACATAAACTCTTAGTTTTGTTATTTTAGCTTAAACTAAATCCTTGTTTCTTGAGGGGTTAGGGCACACCTCTTTAATGTATCTGTGCATACTTTCACATGATATTCCAATACTTTGTATGGAGCATTGTAGTTTAAGGGCTTTATAACGTACACCGTTTCTCTGCTCCTAGCCTCTCTGCTACTATTGCCATATATTTCACTTTTATATATATGATAAACCACAACACCATTCATAGCTTTTTGCTTTAAACAATTAATTTTCAACTAAGAAAATTTAACTTATATTTTAAAATATATTTATCCATGTAATATCTATTACAAATGTTCTGCATTCAGATCTGATAATAATATTCTTTGGCTTGTAAGACTTTCTTTAACATTGCTCATAGCATAGTTCTGCAAGTGATAAATTCTTTAGGCTTTGCTTGACAGAAATAGCCTTATTTTATCCTAGATTTTATGTTCTCTGGGTGAAATTTTAGGGTGACAATCTTTGAGTACTTTTAATTTTTTTTTCTACTATCTTCTAGCTTACATTTGTAAGGGAGGGAAAAACATATTTTTTCTTTACCTAGTTAGGTTTATTATCTGGGACTCTGCAATTTAGATTAACTAAAAAAAAGCAAAAGCAAAAAGCAAGATTAACAAGAGAAAAACAAATATAATTATGACTGCATGTGAGGCAGGGTCCAGGAGCTCACCCCTGTAATTCTAACATGCTGGGAAGCCGAAGCAGATGGATTCCCTGAGCTCGGGAGTTCGAGACCAGCCTGAGCTGGAGAGGGAGAACCTATCTTTACTAAAATTAGAAAAACTGAGGCAAGACGATCACCTGAACCCAAGAGCTTGAGGTTGCTGTGAGCTACGATGCCACAGCAGTCTACTAAGGGTGCTAGGGTGAGACTGTCTCCAAAACAACAACAACAAAACAGACATGCATGTTCCTACACATGAGATTACTTAGTCCTGAATAACTCAGACAAGTGATTGGAATCTGGGCTCATATGACATCTTAACAAAAGACCAATAAATTTGTAGAAGAGTGACAAGGAAAAAGCAAAACAGCCTTGAGTTCCTAGAGGCTTCAAATTGTGAGATGGTAAATATAAGGGGGAAACCAAGGGTACATAAGGACAAGCTAGTAAAATTTGGTCTGTAGATTCCATGAGTATCATTTCTGGCCTGGTAAGCATCTGCGCCTGTCTTCAATGATTAGGTGATGAATTTCTGTTCTTTCTGGTAAAGAGGGCAGGGGGACACCTTTATAGATTTATGTCCTGCCTTTAAGCAAGGAAAGAGAAAGCAAAGAGCTTTTTTAGTTTCATCTGCTTCTTCACAAGTGCCTTCACTCAAAATAATCAACATGCCAATATGGCAAATTTTAGGGTGGTATATTCTGCTATCATGTTTGATGGGAAGTCTTCTATCTTTCCATATTGTTTTCTTTGTATAGAAGATGTCTTTTTTCCTCTGGCTACTTTTATGATTTTTCTCTATATCTTCAGTTTTAAGCAATTCAATTGTGATGTGCCTTGATGTAATTTTCTTTTATGTTTTGGTACTTGGGGTTTGTTGAGATTTTTGGATATTTGAGTTTTTATTTTTCATCGGATTTGAAAACATTTTGGCCTAATTTTTCAAAATTTTTGTCTTCATAGTCTCTCTTTTGGAGAGTACTATTACAGATGTTTGAGCTTCAAAAGTTTTCCTGTGGCTCAATTCCTGTGCTCTTTTTATTTATTTATCTATTCATTTAGAGACAGAGTCACTTTCTGTCCCCCTTGGTAGAGTGCCCTGGTGTCATCATAGCTCTCAGCAACCTCTTACTCTTGGGCATGAGTGAACCTCATGCCTCAGCCACTGGAGTGGTTGGGATGACAACCTCCCACCATGACCCCTGGCTAGTTTTTTCCTATTTTCAGTAGAGACAGGTCTCTCTATTGCTCAGGCTGGTGTTGAAGTTCTGAGCTCAAGCGATCGACCCCTCCTTGATCTCCCAGAGTGCTGGGATTACAGGCAGGAGCTACTGTGGCATTTTACACAGAGCAGTTTGTGCAGCTGTGTTTTCATAACAGTTCAGTTGCTGAATCCCACACAGTGCTCGGATACTCTTTCAGAGGAATTGTAATACACTTCTACATAAACAACCAGAGAGAGCTTTGAAATTCTGCCTTTTTACCTCCATGAATCAAGCTATTGTTTCCTATCTAATTATTATTCCAGTTCTGCTTTCCTACTAATTCTTACTATTTAATCAAAATTATTAAATGGAATTTTAAGAGAAAGGGTAAGCAAATGGAGCACAGACAATTTTTAATGCAGTGAAAATCCTCTCTCTGATACCATAATGACAAATGCATGTCACTATAAATTTGTCAGGCTTGTAGAATGTGCACCAAGAGTTGACCCTGGTATAAACAATAACTCTGTGTGATAATGATATGTCAATGTAGGTTCATCAGTTGTAACAAATGTACCACTCTGGTGGAAAAGCTTGATAATTGGGGAGGTTGTGCATGTTTGAGAGCAAGAAATATATGTGAAAACTCCGTACTTTCTGCTGAGTTTCACTGTGAACCTAAAACAGCTCTAAAAAGTAAAGTCATAGTCTCACACCTGTAATCCCAGTACTCTGAGAGGCTGAGGTGAAAGTGATGCAGGCTGTCCGTATTCAATGCTGGACAAGGGAACCCAGGTTCTTAGGCCTGGGTAATTTCATGAAGGGAATGCCCTAACATTCACCTTACCCCAAGCAGAAGGGATGTATCCATTCATTAATGTTGTAATTCACTTTTGAAAAGTGTTTTTCCACCTACCAAGACTTGGCCAAATGTAACTTAACTATCAAGGCTACATATACCCCTAGACAAAGGGCCCAAGTAGAGATTTTTCCAACTTGGGTCCTTCCCTCTGCCAGAAGCTCTAGTGCTTTTTGACTCCTTCTGTATTCCTTCTTGCTGGCTAATAAATCCCCTATCTTACCACTAATCTGTGGCCTGTGGGTTTATTTTTCAAATCCCCAAGACCAAGGACTGAAAAAAGAAATTCCAGTAACAAAAGGATTGCTTAAAGCCAGGACTTTGAGGTTGCAATGAAGTCTGATGATGCCACTGCGCTGTTGCCTAGCAATAGAGTTAAACTCTGTTTCACAATAAATAAACTTATAAGTAAAGTATTAAAATTACTCATCATTGAAAGGATAAAAATATGGCTCATAAAGAAGAGAAAAATCAATTAACCGTAACTGATACAGAAATAAGATAGAAGATAGAATTAGCAGTACAGCATTAAAATAATTATTGTAACTACATTTCATATATTTAAGAAACTCGAGGAAAGTTTGAACATCTGTGCTCCATTTGTTTATTCCTTTCTCCTCCCATCGTCTAGCAACTGCGGATCTTTTTTACTAGCTCTATAGTTTTGCCATTTCCAGAATATCATAAAAGTGGAATAATACAGTATGAAGCCTCTTCAGACTGGCTTCTTTCACATAGTCAAATGCATTTGAGGTTCCTTTATATCTTTTCATAGCTTAATAGTTGCTTTCTTTTTAGCTTTGAAAAATATTCCATTGTTTGGATGTACTACGGCTTATTTACCTGTTTATCTACTGAAGGACATTTTACAGACTTACGAGTTTTGAAAACTATAAATGAAGCTTCTATAAACATCTGTGTTCACGTTTTTAGACATGTTTTCAGATCCTCTGTATGAATGCTAAAGAGTATCACTGTTGGATTATATGGTAAGAGTGTATTTAATTTTGTAAGCACCCTCCAAATTGTCTTCCAAAGTGGCTGTCTATACCATTTTGCATTCCACCAGAAATGTGTGGGTATTTCTTCTGCTTTATAGCCATGCCAGCATTTGGTGTTGTCAATACTCTGTGTTTTGGCCATTTTAATAGATGAATATTAGGATTTTATTATTGTTTTCATTCATATTTCACTAATGCCATATGATTTGGTGCATTTTTCATATATTTATTTGCTGTCTGTTTGTCATCTTTGGAGAGGTACCTGTTCAGTTCTTTGACCCACATTTTGTCTGGTTTGCTGTTTTCTTATTGTAGAGTTGTAAGAGTTCTTTATGTATTTTTAGTGACAGTATTTTGCAAATATATCCTACTAGTTTGTGAATTGTCTTTTCATTATCTTGACAGTGTCTTTTTTAGGGCAGAAAATTTTGATTTTAAGAAAGTGTAGCTTACTAGTTATTTCTTCCATGGATAGTGCCTTTGGTATTATGAAAAGTTATTGTTAAACCCAAGATCATCTAGATTTTCTCCTATGGTATCTGCAAGTGTTTTACTGTTTTGTGTTTTACATTTAGATGTGAAGTTGTTACAGCACCATTTGTTGAAAAGGTGATTTTTTTCTCTCTTGTATCACTGTTGCTCTTTTGTCAAAAATTAGTTGACTATTATTTGTATGAGTCTCTATCTGGGCTCTCTAGTCCATCATGCTTATCTATTTGTCTATTCTTCCATTAATATCACAGCCTTGATCACTGTAGCTTTATACTAAGTCTTGAAGTTTATAGTGTAAGTCCTTTAACACTATTCTTTTTCTTCAATATTTTTTCAGTTATTTGGATTCTTATATCTCTTCGTGTAAATGTTACAACGTATTTTTTTGTACATACATATATACAAAAAATAAGTTACCAGTATATTGCTTGGCATCTCATTGACTCTTTAGATCAGGTTGGGGAGAATTGACGTCCTAACAATGTAGAGTTTTCCTACATATGAACATGAAATATCTCTCCATTTATTTAGTTGTTCTTTCATTTCTTTCATCAGAGTTTTGCAGTTTTCTTGTATACATCTTGTCATATTTCATTAGGACTGTACGTAAGTATTATCTTGGGGGGTTGCTAATGTAGAAGGACTCGAGTTTTAATTTCAAATTCTAGTTGTTCAGTTTTGGTAAAGAAAACAATTTACTTTCATATATTAACTTAGTATCCTACAGCCTTATAATTATTTCTTAGTTCCAGGAGGAATTTCTATCAATTCTTTCAGATTTTTTTCATGTCTTCTGTGAACAAAGACAATTTTATTTCTTCCCTCTAACATGTATACCTTTTACTTCTTTCTGTCTCACTACATTAGCAGAATACAATTTTGCATTATTTTAGGGATATTATGAATTTTTCTTTCATGTGTGTTGTTATTTGGCATGCCTAAAATTATTCTTGAAATGTGTTTTGCTGTGTGGTTACGTTACTTGAAAAAAGTTTACATTTTTTAAGGGTACAGTTGCTTTATGCCTTGTTAGGTGAAATTAGACCAGAATTTAGTCTTGTGCAAATTTTCCCATTGTTTACTATTCTACTTTATGTCCTGTGAATCATGAAATTTTCCACTCAAGATGCCAAAAAAGATCTTGTTCCAACCCTCAGTTGAGCCCCCCACACTGTTCCCTCCAATGCTGAATTTCTCAACCTCAGCCCTTATTGCCATTTTAACCTGGACAATTCATTGTTGTATGAGGCTGTTCATTGTTGCCTGGTAGTCAATGATGCATGTATTTTTTATTTTCTGAATTATTATTTATTTCAGAAAATATTTATCTTATTCCAGATAAGAGGGTAAATCTGGTTCCTGTTGTTCAATTGCTAACTTTTGGCTGGAAACAGTAGCATCTCAAGTTTATAACTATGTAAATATTATACTATTTATACACACACACACACACACACCACTACACACACATATACAGGCACACACATAAAATTTACAGTGCCCTGGCATGTTTGAATGTCCTTCGTTTTTTAATTTATCCTCTCTGTTGCATCCTTTTACTTAGAGTATAAAAAGGGTATTCCTAAAACATTTTCTCTTATTATATAAATATCTATTTTTTTTCAAATTTTTATTCCAGAATTATGGATCTAAAAGTTTCCCTTATCCTGAAGTATACTCCAGAACTAACTCACCAGACCTTACTTGGAAAATAACTATGACTTTTAACTTGAATTACTATATGATTATCAACAGGGTGGTAATGTCCAAATAAGAACTAAAGGCTAAAAGTGAGTTTATATTAATCTTTAACAACCAGCTAGAATTGGAATATTTAAATGATAAGTAGGACTGAAGTTTCTTCAGAAATATTTTAATATTTCACTAAGTTATTTTCATTAATACATTTTATTTTATTTTTTTCTAAAATCAAGTGTTATGAGATAAATACATGTAAATATTTTTCTCCTGTAATATCTTCTAATATTGTAATAATTTGAACCTGATACTATTAAATTATTTATCTTTGAGTCCTGCTCATTTAGTTTTGTCAATTTCCAGAGTCCACCCTGTCCAGCTCGAGTTGACATCCCCAGATAACTATCCAAGTTTCAAGTATACTCCAAGTTGATCTTTTACTGAAACTCAGAGCTAAGTTCTTCCAAAAGGAAACTACCATTAATACAATAAGCTAATTTATGTTGACTTGTAATTAGGGGCTAATTATCCTTTACTATATTTCTGACTCCAATATGTGCACTTTCCTTAAACCTGACTCATTGATACCTGTTATGTTCCAGCCATTATTTCATGTTCTAGAGTAGAGCTTTAGTTAATTTCTTTATGAAAAATAAATATGGTGACGAGTAACAGCTTCCTTGCGGCTGGGCACAGTGAGACTGGGGAGAGAGGACTTCAGGCATCTCTGCCAGGCGGGATCTGCCCAGAAACTTCCCTTTGGGGACACAGGGAGACAGCGTAAGGCTTCTGGACACCCTGAGGAAGGCTAAAGCAGCGGAGACTGGGCAAGTGGTTGTGTCTGTTCATTTGGTCTGATCCTGTCGGCGGCTGTGGGTGGGGCAGCAGTGGGACTGCAGGCTGGAAGGGCCTTGCCTGTAAGCCGTTTGGGTTTCTTTTGGACTTGGCACTTGGTTGAACTGCCTTGGGAGGACCTGGGCAGG
>CAUYON010026640.1:0-12500 GCA_963573935.1 Arctocebus calabarensis | reverse complement strand
TACAAGGAAACTGATGGCCTGAGAGGTTAAGTGCTTTGTGCGAGATCATACGAAGCAGGAATTAGTGACAGAACTAATATGAAAACTTTCTGACCTTACGGTTTGCAGCTATAGTCTTCTCCCCCCACCTTTTTTCATGGTTAAGTTTCTCAAAGGAAAGCAAAATAGATGTTTAATCGCTCCATCATTTTCTTTCCTTCTCATACCCTAATTCTTTGCTATCATCCGGTATCTCTTAAATAATTAAAAAGTACTCACCTCCTCTTAATTGGTATTGTCAACTACCCCGTTCTTGCAGTCTCCCTTGTCTAACTTCCTGATGTTTCTTCTCTATCTCCTTCGTTCTTTCCCCTTCTTACTTCTCCAAAAGAGCGAAATTTCCTCCAGAGTCAAATGCCAATTCCCTCTCACTCTTTCATCTTTGTTCATCCTATCCCTTTCCTGGACTTCAGATGTTAATAGACTAGAAATGGCTTCAAATCTGAATTTCTAGGCCCACTCTATCCTCGGCCCAGCATTTACAGCTGCCTCTTGAGAGATCTCTATGACAGAGTTTTTATGCAAGATAAATTCAGCACATAAAAAGCCAAATTAATTATTTTCTAGACCCAACTTCTGTCTGTGGAATCTCCTTCTTAGAATAGTATCCCTAAATCTATATCACCCAGGCTCAAAGCTTAAAGCTTCCTCTCTGCTCTGTATCTGTCATTCCTTTCTCCCACCTCTCTTTCTTCCTCTGTTATTGTTAAAATACTGTAGGGCCTCCAGCCATTAGGAGAATACCACACATAATAGACGCTTAATAAATAGTAAGCTGTTCAACTTAGCTCATTAAAATCAGTCCCTGGTTCCCTGATGACTGTCAAGTGAACCTGATTTTTCCTAAAAATATAACCAGACTCCAACTAACTTTTCAATTCAATCCCCAAACATTTGCTAAAACTAAATACAAGTATTGAGCATCAGGGTACTATGAAGATGAATATGATAATGGTCCTTGCTATTTAGGACCATTAGTGGGTGAGACAGCACAGAATAGTTAGACAATTTAGTGGGTGAGACAGCACAAAATAGTTAGACAACTTAGGGGTGAGACAGCACAGAATAGTTAGAAGAGTTAATTAAGATTTATTGCATACAACCATCTGCCAGTCATTTTTAGATGCTGGATATGACCTAACGGTCAAAATTTCCCCTTTTATTAACAGTAGGAAGTCATGTTGATATGATGTATCCTTTGATGTGCAGTGAGAAGGGAACATCTTCTCTGTGATATTCTCCCAAATCTGTAACCTCAGTCTAGTGAGAAAATACCAGACAAATCCAAGATGAGGGTTTTTCTACCTCTAAGGCTAATTGATCTTCAGAAATGTCAAGGTTGTAAAGAAAACACTGAAAGTGTCACAGATTGGAAGAGACTAAGGAGATATGACAATTAAATGGCATATGGGATTCTGGAAAAGAAAAATTTCATTAGTTGAAAACTGGTAAGAATAAAGTACGCAGTTTAGATAATAGTATTATGTCAATGTTAATTTCTTAGTTTTAGTAAATGTATCATGGTTATTTAAGATGCTATGAGTAGGGGAAGTTGGGTGAAGAGTACATGGGAGTTCTCTGTATACCTTTGCAACTCTTCTGTTTTATTTAAAAGTGAAAGTTTTTCTTTCTTAAATTTCTGTTCTCTGGGATCTACATTGTAGCAGAGTAGAAACTTTTTACTGTTTACATGTTTAAAATGTAAACATGTTCCACGTGTAACATTTACATACATGATCTTACTCAATTATGTGAGGTAGATTTTAAATATTTCATTTTTACAAATGAGGAAACAAGCTGGGAGAGATCAGAAGTTCCCCAGTCCATGCAGCGCTTATGTGGCAGAGCAGGAGGAGTCTAAACCCATGTCACCTGACTCCAAGGTGACTAGGACTAGAATAGAGGCAGGATGCACAGTGGGGCCACAGGAGAGAGAAGCTTAATTCTGAATGTCTCATTAGGAATATCTTAAGATAATGTCATTTAAAGTGAAGCTTAAAATCTAAATTTATTTCTTATGGGCAGAAATAAAGGTGTGGGAGAATAAAATTCGTGACATGTCTCTGGGGTGGCTGGAGTGTAGGAAGCAGAGGAGCTGTGGGAAGTAAGTGGCAGGAGAGGAGGGTAAAAGTACACCAGCCAGAACTGCCAGGTGCTCAGTGCTTTGAGTGTTAAGGAGTTTGGACTTTATTCTAGAGGTAATTGGATTTGTGGGAAATACCCCCCTCTTCCCCAACCCCCCAAACCCCACCTTTTCTCTCTTCCTGTTTTCCTTCTTAGTAGAGTTGTGACTGGTCTAGTATTGATTTTATTTTACTTATTATATTTTTGAGACAAGAGTCTCACTATATTGCCCTCAGTAGAGTGCAGTGACATCATACCTCACAGCAACCTCCAACTCCTGAGCTCAAGTGATCTCTTGTCTCAGCCTCTCAAGTAGCTGAGACTATAGGTGTCCACCACAATGCCCTGCTAGTTTTTAGAGATGGGGTCTCCCTGTTGCTCAGGCTGGTCTTGAACTCCTGACCTCCAGCAGTCCACCCGTGTCAGCCTTCCAGAGTGCTAGGATTACAGGCGTGAGCCACTGTGCCCAGCTCCAGTATTGGTTTTATGAAGATGGATCTGAAGGTCATTTGTGATCCAGGAAGAGAAGACCAGGATGAGAACAGAGGCAGGAAGATCAAGTAGTAGGTTTCTGTAGCAGTGTTAGAAAATAGGGTGTGCAGAGCCAAATGGTATTTCTGATTCATGGAGAACAGCCCCTAGTTCCTTGCCTCTTTGGCATTACTGAATACATCCTCACTTCTTCAGTTGCTTTCACCAGTTTTGCCTGTTTTAATAAAATCATACTCATTCTTCAAGTGCCAGTTCTGATGTCACTTTGAACTTGGGACTTGACTTGCCCTTAGATAATACATGCTAAGTGCCTATGGCAGGGAGTGCCCGGCACAGAGCAGCTACCAAACGTCATTAGCCTCCTAACAGGGTGTTCTGCCTTTCTAGATTGTAAAAGCCCAAGAGCTAGGCTTTGTCTCATTCAGTTTTGTAACACACCCTCCTACCCTATACCTCACCCCCCACATACACACACAGTATGTGCTTAAAGAGCCAGGATTTGTTGAGCAAAATAAAATTTCCCTGATGTGACTAAAGGTTTTAGAATTAAGGGTGTCTGTGGGATAGCAGATGGCATTTGTGGATTCCGCCTTCAACAGAGTCTCACGTGCAACCATCCAGGTCTGAGTCTGTTTCCCTCAGACCATTCTAAAGGGCATGCGTAAGACTCAGGTGAGTTTCCAGCTCCCTCCCTAACAGGCAAAGGGCTGACAGGGCTGGTCCCTTGAAAGAAGTGACTCACAGGCAGTTCTCAGGCAGGAAACCTGTTGGGGCAGATCAGGTGACATACCTTTCTGAATGTGCCCAGATGCCCTGAAGGCCCAGCCCTTTCTCACTACTGTTCATTTTATTCATATGAAACCACAGCCAGCTGTGTACTGATAAGTATGTCTAGAAATCAGCCCATCAAGGTCACTGTGCCATGTGACAGAGGGTGCTGTTCCTCACTGCTGACTCCATGAGGGCAGGCATGATGTAAGGCATTAGCACAAATGAGAAGATGCACAGCCTGCCCTCCAGAAGCTTTTAGGCTAATAGCATCCTCCCCTATGATAGGTTCTTGACATGGTAGATAACACGCCCGTAAGAAGAGTTGGTTTCAAACACCTTTCCCCTCTCCTGCTCACACTAAGTCTTTTCCTGGACTCCCCTCCCCCCACCCCCAAAAAGCCTCCTTTACTCTTACTCTAAACTCTATATTCAAGCATTTGTAGATTCTTGTTGAAGGAAGGTAGAAAATATTTGCTTTTTACTCAAAACTCCCTTTTCCACAGATAAAAACGGATATAAGATGCCGTTTTTCTGTTTTCTCCCACTTTCAAGGCCCTGTGCAAAATTAATTGATCTCTGCCAATACGATCAGAAAAACAGCATCTTATATCCGTTTCTTAGATACTCCCTCAACCTTCCATGTTCATGGATTCCATGTTTGTAGATTCAGCCAACTGTGGGTAAACACAGGATAATTATGTCTATACTGGATATGTACAGATTTGTTTTTGTTTTTATTCCCTAAACAATATAGCAGAACAACTATGTAGCATTTACATTGTATTAGTTACTCTAAGTGATCTAGAGATGATTTAAATGACACAGGAGGATATACATAGGTTATTTTATAAAGGTCCTGGAGCATGCCTAGATTTTCTTATCCACAGAGTTCTGGAAGCAGTCCCCCATGGATACCAGGGGATGACTCTACTTTCTGACATGTCTATGGATAAAATGAATGGCTTCATAATAATGCAGTGTTGTGCAGTGGGTGGTCAGGAATGTGTGTGTGGCATGGAGGAACAAGAATGGTCAGGAACTGATGGCTCTTGTGGCTGGGAATGGGCTGTGGGGATCCATTGAACCAACCTCTTTACCTTACTGTGTGTTTGAAATTTCCCATAATAAGTCGTTTAAAAGATTGCATTTCTGTAATTGTGTTGAACTATCTAACTTTTTAATCTAGTTTTCTCTTGTAGTATTCATTATATCACCTTTTTTTTTTTTTTTTTCTTGAGATAGAGCCTCAAGTTGTCACCCTGGATAGAGTGCTGTGGCACAGCAACCTCCAACTTCTGGGCTCAAGCGAGTCTCCTGCCTCTGCCTCCCAAGTAGCTGGGACTATAGGCACCTGCCACAATGCCAGGCCATTTTTTGTTTGCAGCCGTCATTGTTGTTTGGCAGCCAGGCTGGATTCAAACCTGCCAGCTCAGGTGTATGTGGCTGGCGCCTTAGCCCATTGAGCCACAGGTGCCCAAGCCGATATATCACCTTTTTAAAATGATTGATTAAAGTCTTTGATATATTAGGGAAGTACTTCTTTTGTTATATGTATTGCAAATATTTTCCCATTTTATTCTTTGGGTTATTACTTTTTTTGGCATGAGAATTTCTCATTCTTTTTTTTTTTTTTTTGTTATGTTTAGAAAGACCTTACTCACTACTAGGTTCTTTTAAAACAACATCATACATGTATCTTCCCCCAGTACATTCAAGATTTCATTATTAAATCTGAATCTTTGACCTGTCTGGAATTTATTTTGGCATAACAATGAAGGTCAGGATCTAACTTTGTGTTTTACTTATAACAAATGGGTAGTCAAATGTTCCGATATTATTTAACTTTCATTTTTTTCTCTGTGAATTTAAAAGGTACCTTTCTTGTATACCAACTTTTCATAAGTATTTGTCTGAATTCCTGATTATGTTTTAACTATTCCTTTTAACCATCTATTCTTATACCCACAATACTTATTATAATACATGTCAGTATCTTGTGTGGCTGCCTAATTTACACTAAACAAAATGGAGTACTAGGTCAGGGCTCAGGCTCTGATGTTAAATGTTTGCTTCAAATCTTGGCCCTAGCACATAGTAAGCAATTACTTAATTTCTCAAAGATTCTATTTCTACATCTATGATATTGGGGTGATAAATCTACCCATCTAATGGGGCTGTGAAAGAATTAAATGAGATTAGACATAAACAGAATTGAGCTCAGAACATAGTTAACACTCACTAAATGTTGTCTATCACTAAGAATAATATATATAGGGACTAATGAATTAAATGAGATTAGACATAAACAGAATTGAGCTCAGAACATAGTTAACACTCACTAAATGTTGTCTATCACTAATTTGCCAAATAGTTAAGCTTTTCTCATAATGAGATTTCCAATTGAACTTTAGTATCAGTTTGTCAAGTTCTACTTAAAAAGCTTATTTATTTTTGTAATTTAATTGATAGATTAAATCAGGGGAGGTGGACATCTTTCTAGTATTCTCTCAGGTTTCAAAAACATGTTAATTATTTATTCACATCCTCTTGTGTGCTTCTTAATAGTGTTTAAATGTTTCTTCATGTAGGTTCATGTACTTTCTGAACATTTAGATTATTTGTAGGTATTTTTTTTATTGGTGCTATCATAAGTAGTTTATTTTCTTCTCTTATATTTTCCAGTAGATTAAGGTTTATAAGCAGAAGATCCTGAGCATATGCAAGTTAATTTTGGAAGACACCTTGTTTCTAATAGATTGTTAATATAATCTCTTGATGTTTCTCGGTAAATGATGAAAACTTCTGCAAACAGTGACACCTTTGCCTCTCCCACACAAATTTCAAAGTGTTGAGACTAGACATCTTTATCTTCTTGCAGACCTTAAAGGAAATGCTTCTAATGTCTTATAAATAATTGTTTCAAACGTGAAATGTTATTTTATTGGTTTTCTATTTCTGTATAGCAAATTAGCACAAACTCAATGGTTTTAAACAACACACTTTTACTGTCTCATAGTTTCTATGGGTCAGGAAGCCAGAGATGGCACAGGTGGGTTCTCTGCTCAGGGTCTCATAGGCTGATGTATAGGCTGGGATTTGTTCTCATCTCAAGTAGGGATGGACATACTTCCAAGCTGGTTGAAATTATTGGCAGAAGTAATTCCCTCATGGCTATAGAATTCTTAATAGCTGATAACTTGCTTCTTCAAAGCCGGAAAGCACACACATACCACACAGAGTTTCTGCTGCTTCAAGTATGTGACTTCAGGGGCAGCTTAGACCCTTTTGAAAAGGCTCGCTTGGGCTTCTGGAGCAAGATGGTGGACAAGTAACAGATTCTGTGCAACCAGGCGTAGCAAGATTAGGGACAGAAGACTCCAGGCATCTCTGGCTGGTGGGATCTGCCCAGAAACTTCCCTTTGGTGACACAGGGAGTCAGCTAGAGACTTCTGGACCCCACGAGAAGGATAAAAGTGATGAAGAACTGGCCAGTGGTAGGTGCATTTGTTGGGTTGCAGGCTGCTCACAGTTGTGCCATAGCAACAGTGAGAGTACAAGCAGGAAAAGCCTTACCTGTGGGTGGTTTTGGTTTTTTGGACTTGGGCACTTGGTTGAACTGCCTTGGGAATTCTTGGGCAGGTGTGCGGAAGACTTTAGGTGTTGTCTGGGGCCAGGGCTGAGCTGCTGAGCCAGAAAGGAGCTAATATCATTCAGCTGTGGGCTGCCTGCACAGCCACTGTGGGAGAGATGCTCCTGCAGGTCGCAGCCCGAGGATTGTGCTGTAATCTAGTGACTGAGTTGCCCAAAGGCAGGGACTGAGATGCTGCAGAAGAGCAGAGATCTGAGTATTTGGCATGAAGTGAGACTGGTTTTGGCACACTGGATAAGCAGGCGGCCATACCAGGAGAGATCCCAGTGATAAGTGCTTTCCTTGGAAAGCTTCTGCTTAGCCAGGATACACAGTTTGTCTTTTAAGTGGGCTGAGGAGACATTTGGGCTCCTAAGCCTGCAGGGTCTGAGAAATCAGCAGAGGCCTCCAGTCTCCAACTCATACAGCTATATCAACATTGTGATTAATAGCTCATACCTCAGAAGATCACCTGTTCCCCAGACAATATTCAGCAAGAATAATATATATTGTTTTGGTTTTTTGGTTTAGGAGTTTTGTTTTTATTGTTTTTTTGAGTTTTGGTTGTTGTTTTCTTAATTTCAACATTTTTCCTCTAGATTTTTATTTTTTCCTTGTCTTTTTTTCACTATTCTAGTTTATTTATTTTAGAGACAGAGTCTCACTCCATCATCCTCAGTAGAGTGCCATGGTGTCACAGCTCATAGCAACCTCCAGCTCTTGGGCTTAGGCAATTCTCTTGCCTCAGCCTCCCAAGGAGCTGGGACTATAGGCGTCCTTCACAACGCCGGCTACTTTTTGTTGCAGTTTGGCCAGGTTTGAACTCACCACCCTTGGTATATGGGGCTGGCACCCTACTCACTGAGCCACAGGTGCTGCCCCACTATTCTAGTTTAAATACAATCTACCATTTTTTTTCTTCTTTAACAATTAGAACTTCATTTTGAGTAGTGTTTCTGCCCCTATTATTTGGGGTTTCTCTCAATTTTATCCCATAAGGGTTTTTGTTTGTTTGTTTCAGTTTGGTTTATAGTACTTTTGTCTTTCCTCTTTACCTGGTGGAGGTGGGGTACAGTGTCTGATTAGGTTGGCAAAGAGCTACTGACCGCAAGGGAACCACCCAACCCAGCACCCCCAGAGGTTGGGTTTTTTTAAGGTTGGGTCAAACACCCTACTATACACCTATATTACTCCTGTCTCCTTCTGTCAGTGCCTTTCTTCCTTTTTCAATATTTCCTTTTACTTGCCCCCTCTCCTTTCTCTCTTTTCTTTCTTTTTAAAATCTTTCCCCCTTCTTGCTCTTCAATCTTCTCATCCTTCTGGTCCTGTACCAAAAGGACTCATTAAAGCTTTAAGCCAGAGCCACAGTAACTTAAAGAGCAAGAGGAAGTGAGAGGAAAATTAGGTCAAGGAAACAAATGAAAGAATACACTCATAAGGAAAAATCAGCAGAAAAATCCTGGCAACATGAAATACCAATCCAGAGCACCCCCTTCCAGGGACCATGAGGTAGCTACTGCAGAGGATTCCACCTATAAAGAAATGTTAGAAATTACAGAAGGGTAATTTAAAATACAGATGATGAAAACAATGAAGTAAATAAATTGCTGAGAAAATGGAAAACAATCAAACAATGAGAGAAATTGCTGAGAAAGTGGAAAACAACCAAAAAACAATGAAGGAAACTACTGAGAAAATGGAAAATAACCAAAAGGAAATCCAAAAGCAATCAAATAAGAGCTGAACCATATGAAGTTTATAGAAAGGATATAGCAGAACTGAAGGAACTGAAGCAGTCAATTAGGGAACTTATAGATGCAATAGAAAGTATCAACAACGGATTAGATCATACAGAAGAAAGAATCTCAGAGGTAGAGGATAAAGTTCTTGAGATAATTCAGATAGTTAAAAGACTGAAAAGAAGAGAGAGAGGGCAGAATGCTCACTAACAGAATTATGGGACTTTATGAAGCATTCGAACATACAAGTTATAGGTATTCCAGAAGGGAAAGAAGAATGCCCCAGAGGAATGGAAACCATTCTAGAGAATATCATAAATGAAAATTTCCCAAATATCACCAAAGATTCTAACATACTCCTTTCAGAGGGATATTGGTCCCCTGGTTGCCTCAATTCAAATAGAGCTTCTCAAAGACACATTGTGATGAACTTATCTAAAGTCAAAACAAAAGAAAAGATTTTGCGACCTGTCAGGAGTAAGCACCAACTGACCTATAGGGGCAAATCCATTAGGATGACCACGGACTTCTCTAATTAAACTTTTCAAGCCAGAAGACATTGGTCATCTACCCTTACACTACTTAAACAAAACAATTTCCAGCCCAGAAGTCTTATGTCCTGCTAAGCTAAGCTTTTAAAAAAAATCAAATCTTTTACTGATATGCAAACATTAAGGAAATTTGCCACAACAAGACCTGCAAATACTTCAACCTGTTCTACATGCTGGCCATCACAATGGACCTTCAGCAAAGTAAACACCCAGAAATTAAATGACAGAACCTAGCTTCCACAATGATATAAAAGGCAAAACTAAGCAATGGACTTTCACAAAATAAGAAGAATACAATGCTACCACACTTATCAATTATCTCAATAAATGTCAATGACTTGAAATCCCCACTGTAGAGGCATAGATTAGCTGTGGATTAAACAACACAAAACAGCTATTTTCTGTCTGCAGGAAACACACCTCATGTCAAAAGATAAATTAAAACTCAGAGTTAAGGGTTAGAAGTCAATTTTTCAGGCAAACAGAATTCAGAAGAAAAGAGGGGTTGCAATATTATTTTCAGATACATGTGGATTTAAAGGAACTAAAGTCAAAAAAGAGAATGATGGTCACTTCATATTGGTCAAGGAAAAAATACAAGTAGACATTTCAATTCTAAATATTTATGCACCCAATTTAAATGCTCCCAGATTCTTGAAACAGAGTTTACCAGAGTCTGAGCAATATGACACCCTTTAACACCATGATAACAGGGGACTTTAACACCCCTCTCTCAGAGCTGGACAGATCCTCTAAACAGAAATTAAACAAAGATATAAGAGATTTAAATGAGACCTTAGAACAACTGTGCTTGATAGATGTATTTAGAACATCCATCCCAAAGATAAAGAATATAAATTCTTCTCATCATCCTATGGAACATTCTCCAAAATTGATCATATCCTAGGGCACAAAACAAACCTCAACAGAAACAAAGGAATTGAAATTTTACCTTGTATCTTCCCAGACCACAAAGCACTAAAAGTGGAACTCAACTCCAACAAAAATGTTCAACCTCACACAAAGGCATGAAAGTTGAACAACCTTGTGCTGAATGACAGTTGGGTGCAGGAAAAAATAAAAAAGGAAATCATTAACTTCCTTGAGTATAACAACAATGAAGACTCAAGCTACCAAAACCTGTGGGATACTGCAAAAGCAGTCTTGAGAGGAAAATTGCTTTAGAAGCCTACATTCAAAAAACAGAAAGAGAGCATATCAACAAACTCACATGCCATCTTATGGTATTGGAAAAAGAAGAACAATCTAAGTCTAAACCTAGCAGAAGAAAAGAAATATCCAAAATTAAATCAGAGATCAATGAAATTGAAAACAAAAGAACCATTCAGAAAATTAATGAAACAAGGAGTTGGGTTTTTTGAAAAAATAAATAAAATAGATAAATCTTTGGCCAGACTAACTAGAAATAAAAAAGTAAAATCTCTAATAACCTCAATCAGAAATGATAAAGGGGAAATAACAACTGATGCCACAGAGATACAAGATATTATCTCTGAATACTACCAGAAACTTTATGCCCAGAAATTTGACAATGTGAAGGAAATGGATCAATGTTTGGAATCATACCCTTTCCCTAGACTTAGCTGAGATGAAATAGATCTCCTGAACAGACCAATTTCAAGCACTGAGATCAAAGAAACAATAAAAAAACTCCCAACAAAAAATGCCCTGGTTCGGATGACTTCACACCAGAATTCTATCAAACCTTCAAGGAAGAGCTTATTCCCATATTGCAGAACTTACTCAAAAAATTGAGGAGGAAGGAATCTTCCCCAACATGTTCTATGAAGCAAATATCACCCTGATACCCCAAACTAGGAAAAGACCCAATTAAAAAGGAGAACTTTAGACCAATTTCACTAATGAATATAGATGCAAAAATTCTCAACAAAATCCTAGCCAATAGGTTATAGCTTATGATCAAAAAATTCATACATCATGATCAAGTAGGTTTCATCCCAGGGATGCAAGGTTGGTTTAATATACATAAATCCATAAACACTATTCACCATATCAACAGAAGCAAAAACAAAGCCCATATGATCCTCTCAATAGATGCAGAAAAAGCATTTGATGAAATCTAGCATCCTTTTCTAATCAGAACATTGACGAGTTTAGGCATAGGTGGCACATTTCTTAAACCAATTGAATCTATCTATGACAAACCCATAGCTAATATTTTACTGAATGGAGTTAAACTGAAAGCTTTTCCACTTTGAACTGGAAGCAGACAAGGTTGTCCTCTGTCACCATTACTATTCAACACAGTGCTGGAAGTTCTAGCTAACACAATTAGGCAAGACAAGAACATAAAGAGCATCCAAATGGGAGTGGAGGCGGTCAAATGCTCCCTCTTTGCTGATGATATGATCTTATACTTAGAGAACCCCAAAGATGCAACCACAAGACTCCTGGAAGTCATCAAAAAATACAATAATGTTTCAGGTTATAAAATCAATGTCCACGAGTCAGTTGCCTTTGTATATGCCATTAACAGCCAATATGAGAGGCTAATTAAGGACACAACTCCCTTCACAATAGCCTCCCCCCAAATGAAATACCTAGGAATATACCTAACAAAAGAGGTGAAGGACCTCTGTAAAGAAAATTATGAAACTCTAAGAAAGGAAATAGCAGAGGATTAATGGAGGAACATATCATGCTCATGGCTGGGAAGAATCAACATTGTTAAAATGTCTATACTTCCCAGAGCAATCTACTGATTCAATGCCATCCTTATTAAAATACCAACATCCTATTTTCAAGACTTGGAAAAAATGGTTCTGTGTTTTATATGGAACCAGAAAAAACCTGTATAGGCAAGGAAGTTCTTCGTAATAAAAACAAAGCCAGGGGCATCACCATACCAGATTTTAGGCTGTACTACAATGCCATAGTGGTCAAGACAGCATGGTACTGGCACAAAAATAGAGACATAGACATTTGGAATTGAATAGAAAACCAGGAAATGAAACCAACAACTTACAACCAACTAATCTTCAATAAACGAAACAAGAACATACACTGGGGGAAAGACTCACTATTCAATAAATAGTGCTGGGAGAATTGGATATCCACATGTAAAAGACTGAAACTGGACCTGCACCTTTCTCTACTCACAAAAATTGACTTAAG
>CAUYON010026639.1:0-23982 GCA_963573935.1 Arctocebus calabarensis | reverse complement strand
TTTTTGCTTTTGTACGTGCTTGCTTTGCCACATCAGCACATAAAGGGTATAAAAGGCTGCCTGCATTTCTCCTAGGGGCCGTTTGCCTTTTGGGGGCAGCAGTCCGTCTGTGCTGATGCAACCATGTGATTTAGCCGGTTGCCTTTGGGGGGCAATGGTCCATCTGTGCAGATGCAACCACGTGATTTAGCCAGTTGCCTTTTGGGGCAATGGTCCATCTGTGCAGATGCAACCACCTGATTTGGCCATTTGCCCTTCAGGGCAGCGGCCCATCTGTACAGATATAATAAATGACCATCTGATTTGGGCCGTCTGCTTTTTGCAGCGGCCCCCCTGCGCAGCAGTAAATAAAATCACCTCTGATTTGTATCCAAAGTGGGAGTCCGTATTTTTATGGGTGGCCTCAGTTACAACAGGCTCAACCAAGTCTCCTGCTTCCGCCTCCCAAGTAGCTGGGACTACAGTCGCCCGCCACAATGCCCGGCCATTTTTTGGTTGCAGCCATCAATGTTTGGCGGACCTGGGCTGGATTTGAACCCGCCAGCCCAGGTGCATGTGGCTGGTGCCTTGGCCACTTGAGCCACAGGCGCCGAGCCAACATTCAACTATTTTTTTGAGAGAGGGTCTTGCTCTGGCTTGGGGCTGGTCTTGAACCTGTGAGCTCAGGCAATCCACTCTGCGGCCTCCCAAGTGCTGGGATTACAGGCATGAGCCGCTGTGCCTGGTGCATACATACATTTTCTTTATCCATTAATTCATCTTTGGGCACTTAGTTTGATTCTGTATATTGGCAGTGAATAGTGCTGCTGCAAGCATTAAGGCAAATATTGTATTTTAATACATTGATTTTCTTTCTTTTGGTTATGCCCAGCAGTGGGATTGTTACATCATATAGTAGTTGTATTTTTGGTTTTGAGAGCCTCCATATTGTTTTCCACAGTGGCCACGGTAATTTATAATATCTTGCTGCCAGCAGCACATAAGGGTTCCCCTTTTCCACATCCTTATTGGCATCCATTTTTATTTTATTTCTTTTTCTTTCTTTTTTTTTTTTGAGTCTCACTTTATCGCCCTCTGTAGAGTGCTGTGACATCACAGCTCAAAGCAACCTCTAACTCCTGGGCTTAGGCGTTTCTCTTGCCTCAGCCTCCCAAGTAGCTGGGACTATAGGTGCCCGCCACAATGCCCAGCTATTTTTTTTTATTTTTAGAGACAGAGTTTCACTTTATCGCCCTTGGTAGAGTCCCTTGGCATCAATTCACAGCAACCTCCAACTTCTGGGCTTAGGCGATTCTCTTACCTCAGCCTCCAGAGTAGCTGGGACTACAGGCACTTGCTACAATGCCTGGCTGTTTTTTTGTTGTGGTTTGGCCAGGGCTGGGTTTGAACCCACCACCTTCGGTATATGGGGCTGGTGCCCTACTCACTGAGCCACAGGCTCCGCCCAGCTATTTTTTTTTGTTGTTGCAGTATGGCTGGGGCGGGGTTCAAACCCGCCACCCTCGGTATATGGGGCTGGTGCCCTACCCACTGAGCCACAGGCGCTGCCCTTTTATTTTTATTCATTTATTTATTTTTTGAGACAGAGTCTCACCATGTCACCCTCAGTAGAGTGCAGTGACATCACAGCTCACAACAACCTCAAACTCTTGGGCTTAAGTGATTCTCTTGCCTCAGCCTCCCAAGTAGCTGGGATTACAGGTGCTGGTCAGAATGCCCGGCTATTTTTTGTTGCTGTTGGCATTGTTGGTTAGCTGCCCTGGGCTGCGTTTGAACCAGCCAACTTCGGTGTGTGGGGCTGGTGCCATAACCACTGTGCTACGGGCACCGAGCCTATTTTTTATTATTTTTTAGGATAGTCAAGTGTGGCTTGGCACCTGTGGCTCAGTGGGCTAAGGCACCAGCCATGTAAACCTGAGCTGGCGGGTTCAAATCCAGCCTGGGCCCACCAACCAACAATGATGGCTGCAACCCAAACAAAAATAGCCGGGCGTTGTGGCGGGCGCCTGTAGTCCCAGCTACTTGGGAGGCAGAGGCAAGAGACTCGCTTGAGCCCAGGAATTGGAGGTTGCTGTGAGCTGTAATGCCACGACACTCTATCCAGGGCGACAGCTTGAGGCTCTGTCTCAAAAAAAAAAAGGATAGTCAAGTGAAGCAGTGGGAATGGAGAAGCCTGTCTTTTAGATAAAAGTCATGTTAAGTAGAGTGAGATGGTATCTCATTGTCGTTTTGATTTGCATTTCTCTGTTGATGTTCAGCATTTTTCAACATATTTATTGGCTATTTGCATGTTTTTTGAGAATTGTCTATTCAGATCTCTCAATCTCTTTTATGTGTCATTTGAGCGCACAACGTCCACATGTGTAGTTAGAACATTTCTAATAGAAGAAGGTTCTAGGCTTGGTGCCTGTGGCTCAAGCGGCCAAAGTGTCAGCCACATACACCTGAGCTGGTGGGTTCGAATCCAGCCTGGGCCCACCAAACAGCTGTCACTGGCTGCAAAAAAAAAAACAACCCCCCCCCCCAAAAAAACCTTAGCTTTGTGGCAGGCCCCTGTAGTCCCAGCTACTTGGGAGGCAGAGGCAGGAGACTCGCTTGAGCCCAGGAATTGGAGGTTGCTGTGAGCTGTAATGCCACGACACTCTACCCAGGGCGACAGCTTGAGGCTCTCTCTCAAAAAAAAAAAAAAAAAAAAAGAAGGTTCTATTAGATGTCAGAAGTCCAGATTATCCAATACATTGGTAACTATTTTTATTTTTATTTTTGAAGAGACAGAGTCTCACTTTATCACCTTCGCTAGAGCGCCGTGGCGTCACACGGCTCACAGCAACCTCCAACTCCTGGGCTTAGGTGATTCTCTTGCCTCAGCTTCCCAAGTAGCTGTGCCACAATGCCCAGCTATTTTTTTGTTGCAATTTGGGGCCGGGTTTGAACCTTCCACCCTCCGTATATGGGGCAGGGCACCCTAACCCACTGAGCCACAGGCACCGCCCGGTAACTATTTTTTTTTATGCGACATTTGCACTGTCACCCAGGGTAGAATGCCATAGGCTTGAGTTTGGCTCACAGCAACCTCAAACTCCTGGGTTCAAGTGGTCCTCCTGCCTCAGCCTCCTGAGTAGCTGGGACAATAGGCACCCAGAACGTCTGGCTAGCTTTTTTATTTTTATCTATCTATTTATTTATTTTCAGTGGTAAGATAGGACTTTTATTAGAAGTTAGAAAGGAGGTCAGAAGAAGTAAAAAGCACCAGCATTTCTGGAAGGGGGAAAGAACTGAAGAACTCCCTGGGGAGTCTCCACGTGGGCTCTTTTATCTAGGGTTATTAGGTGTTTTTTCTATTTTTAGTAGAGACAAGATCTCGCTCTTGCTCAGGCTGGTCGCAAATGCCTGAATTCAAGCAATCCTTGTGCCTCAGCCTCCCAGAGTGCTAGGATTACAGGTGTGAGCCACCATACCTGACCAAAACATTGGTAACTATTAATTATTATTATTTTTTGAGACAGAGCCTCAAGCTGTCATCCTGGATAGAGTGCTGTGGCATCATAGCTCATAGCAACCTCCAATTCCTGGGCTCAGACGAATCTCCTGCCCCCGCCTCCCAAGTAGCTGAGACTACTGGTGCCCACCACAATGCCTGGCCATTTTTTTTTTTTCCGGTTGTTGTTTGGCGGACCTGGGCTGGAATTGAACCCACCAGCTCAGGTGTACGTGGCTGGCACCTTAGCTGCTTGAGCCACAGGCACCAAGTCGGTAACTTGGTAATCTTGTCGCATCTATCAGTTATCCCCCAACCTTGACCCTTGTTCATTCCACTCTGACTGAATGTCCTCCCCCCATAAAGCTTTGTTGTGATTCCATTGCAAGTTCTTTTTTGAGACAGAGCCTCAAGCTGTCACCTAGATAGAGTGCTATGGCATCACAGCTCACAGCAACCTCCAATTCCTGGGCTCAAGCGAGTCTCCTGACTCTGCCTCCCAAGTACCTGGGACTATAGGCGCCCGCCATAACGCCCGGCCATTTTTTGGTTGCAGCCGTCATTGTTGTTTGGCGGGCCCAGGCTGGATTCGAACCCGCTGGCTCAGGTGTACATGGCTGGCGCCTTAGCCCGATGAGCCACAGGCGCCGAGCCTACATTTATTAACCGAATTTTTTTGTTTTTGAGACTGTCAGTTTGTTGCGCTTGGTAGTGTTGTGGCATCACAGTTCACAGCAACCTCAAATTCTTGGGCTCAAGCGATTCTCTTGCCTCAGCCACTCAAATAGCTGAGACTATAGGCACCCACCACAATGCCTATTTTTAGAGATGAGGTTTCACTCTTGCTCAGGCTGGTCTTGAATTCCTTAGGTTGGGTGATCCACCTGCCTTGGCCTCCCATAGTGCTAGAATTACAGGTGTGAGCCACAGGGCCTGGCCATAGCTTACATTTCTTTTTATCATATGCTTTATTCTTACATTAGAGCTAGAATGAAGTTGAAAGAATAGAAAATTAAACCTCACAATCCAACACAATTTCCTCATCATCCTGAGTATTTTTTCTTGGCTTAGCCTTCTGCACCAGATGAAGTAAGTTCCAGTGTGGCTTCTAGTGCTACCAAGAGGCAAGATATGAGGTAAGTCATAATTTCTATAGGAATATTCTTATCTCTAAAATGAGGGAACTGTAGCTGGGCGTTGTGGCAGGCACCTGTAGTCCCAGCTACTTGGGAGGCTGAGGCAAAAGAATCGCCAAAGCCCAGGAGTTGGAGGTCGCTGTGAGCTGTGATGCACCCCACCAAGGGTGATAAAGTGAGACTCTGTCGCTACAAAAAATCCCCCAAACAAACAAACAAGTGTTTTTAGTTAAGACAGAATGAAAGCTTTGCATAGTTTATGTAAGAGGGATCAGCAAGCTTTTTCTGTAAAGGGCCAGACAGTAAACATTTTTGGCTTTGTGGGTTATATGGTCTCATTGCACACACTCAACTCTGCCACCGTAGCATGAAAGCTGTCATAGGCAAAGTGTGAATGAAGAGGTGTGGTTGAATTTGTTCCACATGGCACAGGTTGAGTGCATCCCAAACTTGAAACTCTGAGTGCTGACACCCAAGTGGAAAATTTTACCCTTGACTTCATGTAATAGGTTGCAGTCAAAACTCTGTTCAGAATACAAAATAACACACCACTTCTGGTTTAGACTATACCACCATGTGAAGTCAATATGAAATGAGGGAAAGGAAACACAGGTTACTGTTGCAGTTTTATTAATAATGGATACAAAAATAATCAACATTAGCAAATCAAAATTTTATCTTCATTCATCAGAAGCCTTAAGTAGAGCAGCTTTCTTCTTATATTTATCAGCAATCTCTCTGATGTTTTCCAAGAGATCTTCTGACATGCATTCTTCATACTCTCTGTTAACTTTAGCAACCTGTTCCTCAAGATGTTTCTAGTAAAAAGTAGCAGTTGTTAATGTAAAAACATTAAGTTCTGCTTTTTTTTCTCTTCCTTCCCCACGGTGTCTCTCTTTCCCTCCTTTCTCTTTCTCCTCTCTTCCCCCCTTTTTCTCTCTCTCTCTTCTTCCCCTTAATGCTGCTCTGCAGCTTCCCCTCTAATAAAGACCTTTCATACAAAAAACCAAAAAACATTAAGTTCTTTTAAAGTATTTAATTGTTAAATTTACAAACAAGAATGAAACATTTGTAAGTTAAAAACAGGAATATACATGGTAGGCTGCCATTAAAAAAAAAAAAAGAACAAGAATAAAAAGAAGGCTCGGCACCTGTGGCTCAACAGGCTAAGGCGCCAGCCACGTACACCTGAGCTGGCGGGTTCGAATCCAGCCTGGGCCCGCCAAACAACAATGGTAGCTGCAACCAAAAAATGGCCGGGTGTTGTGGCGGGCACCTGTAGTTCCAGCTACTTGGGAGGCAGAGGCAGGAGACTCGCTTGAGCCCAGGAATTGGAGGTTGCTGTGAGCTATGATGCCACTGCACTCTATCCAGGGTGAAAAAAAAAAAAGAATTGTCCCATAAATACATATCCACCTACAGGCCTTTTTCTTTTTCTTTTTTTTGAGACAGTTTCACTTTGTCACCCTCAGTAGAGTGTTGTAGGGTCATAGCTCACAGCAACCTCAAACTCTTGGGCTCAAGCAATCCTCTTGCCTCAGCCTTCCAAGTAGCTGAGATTACAGGCACCCGCCACAACGCCCGGCTATCTTTTTTAGAGATGAGGTCTCACTCTGGCGCAGGGCATTTTTGAGCTTGTGAGCTCAGGCAATCCTGCATGGGCAATCCCTGCGTGGGCCTCCCAGAGCATGTAGGCCTTTTTCAAATCATGGGAATTGTATCCCCTCTTTTGTCCTTGGGAGATAACCTAGGGAAGAATTCTTCCAGGCCACTTCCCGGCAACCCCCGGTGCTCCATAGCACGTAGTTGCTTCCCTCCACCCCTGCCACTGTCCATATTGCCTCCTTATAAGGATGCCAGTCATTGGATTTAGGGCCTATCCTAATTCATAGTACCCCTCTTAACCAGTTACATTTACAAAGAAGGTCACATTCTGCGATTCTAGATAGACATGAATACTGGGGGGAGGAGGGACACTATTTAACCCTGTAAACAGCTGCAAGTGGAACTGCATAGATATGAGCACCAAATGGTACTCTAACCAGGAACTGCTTGAATAAGCACTTTGTCCAAGAGCCGGGTACGGAGGCTCATGCAGGTGGATTGCCTGAGCTCACGGGTTTTAGACCAGCGTGAACAAGAGTGAGACCCTGTCTCAAAAAAACAGCCAGGCATTGTGGCGGCGCCTGTGGTCTCAGGTACTCAGGAGGCTGAGGCAAGAGAATCATTTGAGACTAAGAGTTTGAGGCTGCTGTGAGCTATGACGCCACAGCACTCTACTGAGGGTGACAAAGTGAGACTCTCCCTCCAAAAAACAAAAAAAGCACTTTGAAAAGAAAAATACCATCTAAACATGCCATTAGATCTAACCTCTTGTTTTCTTTAGTCCAACTTCACTACTTGTTGAAAATTTCCACACATTAGGTTTGACTTTCTATGTTTCTTATACTTTATTACTTAAGCTATTACACTTTTTTTTGTTTATTTGTTTTACTGGTTAATCATCAATTTTGCATCGTAGAAAGTAAACAATCAGTAAATATTTACTGAATTTGGTCTAATATTCTCAAACAACGAACACACAAAAATTAACTAAAAAGTAACAGTAATTGGCCAGGAGCAGTGGCTCACACTTGTAATCCTAGCATTCTGGGATGCTGAGGCAGGTGGATTGCTTGAGTTCACAAGTTCCAGACCAGCCTGTGCAAAAGCAAGACCTCATCTCTATTAAAAATAGAAAAACTGAGGCAAGAGGATCACTTGAGCCTGAGTTGGAGGTTGTTGTGAACTGTGATGCCATGGCATTCAACCCAGGGTGACAGCTTGAGATTCAGTCTCAAAAAACAAAAAAAAAGTAATCGGCTTGGCGCCTGTGGCTCAGTGGGCTAAGGCGCCAGCCACGTAAACCTGAGCTGGTGGGTTCGAATCCAGCCCAGGCCCGCCAAACAACAATGACGGCTGCAACCAAAAAATGGCCAGGCGTTGTGGCGGGTGCCTGCAATCCCAACTACTTGGGAGGCGGAGGCAAGAGACTCGCTTGAGCCCAGGAATTAGAGGTTGCTGTGAGCTATGACGCCACAGCACTCTATCCAGGGTAACAGCTTGAGGGTCTGTCTCAAAAGAAAAAAAAAAAAAAAAAATCTATCACTATATTTTCAAATCTAACTTTATGTTAACTAATACTTTGATAACTGTGGTTCCTTTCCATACAAACCCCTAGTGATAAAAAAAAAAAGTCACTATGGGATTAACACTGAGGATAGACTAATAGTTACAGATAATCGAAAGTCAGGGCTGGGTGTGATGGCTCATGCCTGTAATCCTAGCACTCTGGGAGGTGGAAGTGGGTGGATTGCTTGAGTTTGAGACTAGCCTGAGCAAGAGTGAGACCACTGTCTCTACTAAAAATAGAAAAATTAGCCAGGCTTGATGCCTGTAGTCCCAGATACGTGTGAGACTAAGGTAAGAAGATTGCCTGAGCCCATGAGTTTGAGGTTGCTGTGAGCTATGATGATACCATTGCACTCTACTCAGGGTGACAGAGAGTCTGTCTCTAAAAAGGATGTTCACAATTGTTTAGTACAACTCCTTCATTTTGTAGATAAGGAAGTTGAAGACCAAAAGACATAAAATGATATCTACAAGCAGACATTCTCAACCATAAGCCATCAATTGTATGCTATGAATTAACTTTTCTCTTATGCATTTAGAATGGAACTATTGTACACCATCTTCGGGAAAATGAAAAAATATTCACTCAGATTATTTTCTGGCCTATAGTTCAGATGAACAATACTGACTGAAAAGGATCAGGCAAGGTTAGAGAGTCACTGAAGTAGGCATAGCCCAGGTTTTCTTTCTTTCTTTTTTGGGGGACAGAGTCTCACTTTGTTGCCTTTGGTAGAGTGCCATGGTATCACAGCTCCCTGCAACTCAAACTCTTGGGCCCAAGTGATCATCTTGCCTCAGCCTCCCGAGCAGCTGGGACTTACTCGCCACAGTGCCCTGCTAATTTTAGAGACAGGGTCTTAAACTGCCTCAGGCTGGTCTCAAACTCATGAAACTCAGGTGATGCACCCACTTCAGCCTCCCAGAGTGCTAGGATTACGGGTGCGAGCCACCATGCCCGGCCAGATCAGGCTTTCTGATGTGGCATCCAGGATATTTTTCTTAGTTCTTACCACTAAGCAGTAAAGAGCACTAGCAAGCAAGCAGCAGTCCCTGTGTTTCAGAAGAGATGATGGGAAGTAGGATATCACATACTTGTGGTGATATGCACCACCATATCTGGCTACTTTTCCTGTTTTTAGTACAGTCTCACTCTTGCTCCATTTTCAATAAATGGAGACTATTCATGTGATGTAATGAAAATAATGTTTTTCTTAAACCATTCTTACTGGAAATGTATTGTCACCTAATGATTAACCAGGAATTTTGTAGTTGAGAAATTTATCTTAGCTTTGAAGGGTTACAGTAGGTTAGAGGAAGTTTTACTATTGAACGTTAGAGCTAAGTGAAGAGTGAAGAAGCTTTATGCTTCAAAAATACTTTGTTCTGTGTTTATATGAAATTACAGAAAGGAACAATTGTCATAAGATATGCTCTTTCATCGTAATCTTAAAGAAATATACTGACTTGGCAACTGTGGCTCAACGGGCTAAGGCACCAGCCACGTACACCTGAGCTGGCGGGTTCGAATCCAGCCCGGGCCCGCCAAACAATAATATGGTGGCTGCAACCAAAAAATGGCCGGGCGTTGTGGCAGGCACCTGTAGTCCCAGTGACTTGGGAGGCAGAGGCAGGAGACTTGCTTGAGCCCAGGAATTGGAGATTGCTGTGAGCTGTGATGCCATAGCACTCTATCCAGGGTGACAGCTCGAAGCTCTGTCTCAAAAAAAAAAAAAAAAAAAAAAGAAATATATTGATGTATTTTCTATATGTAGAAAATGGCCTGGTGCAACATCGCTGTATTTGACAGAGTTACAGTGTTGCTCAGGCTAGAGTGGTGTGGTGGCAGCCTACCTCACAGCAACCTCAAATTTCTGGGTTCAAACAATCCTCCTGCCTCAGCCTCCTGAGTAGCTGGACTACAGACACCTGCCACAATGCCCAGCTCATACTTCTATTTTTAATAGAGAGGGTTTTGGTCTTGCTCAGGCAGGTCTTGAACTCCTGAACTCAAGTAATCCACCTGCCTCAGCCTGCCATAATGCTAGGATTATAGGCATGAGCCATCATGTCTGGTCTATACATTGTGTTTTATTTTTGCTTTTTTTTTTTTGAGACTGAGTCTCAAGCTGTTGCCCTGGGTAGAGTGCTGTGGCGTCATACCTCACAGCTATCTCAAACTCTTGGGCTCAAGCGATTCTCTTGCCTTAGGTTGTTTTTTCTATTTTTAGTAGAGATGGGGGTCTCACTTCTCCTTAAGCTATCTACTCCCTTAGCCTCCCAGAGTGCTAGGATTACAGTCGTGAGCCACTGTGCCCGGCTTCCATTGCTGATGTAATAAATACCATTGCATGTTGTTTATGCAGAGTACTTTATAAAATTTGCAAGTGTTCCCCTGCATCTCCTAGGCACAACACTATATGGGATTCTTCTGATAAAAATTTTTTTTTTTTTTTGAGATAAAGCCTCAAGCTGTCACCCTGGATAGAGTGCTGTGGCATCACAGCTCACAGCAACCTCCAATTCCTGGAGGTTTCTTGCCTCCGCCTCCCAAGTAGCTGGGACTACAGGCGCCCACCACAATGCCCAGCTATTTTTTGGTTGCAGCCATCATTGTTGTTTGGCTGGCCCAGGCTGGATTCGAACCCGCCCGCTCAGGTGTACGTGGCTGGCGCGTTAGCCCGCTAAGCCACAGGCGCCAAGCCACTTCTGATAAATTTTTAACAGATCCTATTTGCAATTGAAAGAAAAATCATTTATTTTCTATAGAAGTAAACCTTTCTTAGAATGCAGAAAAGACCATAATTCACTTACCTCCACTGACCCTACATGTGTAGCAACCATCTCTAAAAGACGCTGCAAGTTATTTCCCACTTTTCGCCTTTCTTCAGTTGTAGTCTGGACAACCAGCTGGTATCTGTAGAATAAAAATTTTTGTTTAAGTTGTCCAGAAAAGTTTAATTAATTAGTTCTAGATCACTTTCTATTTCCACATTCAATAAAACAAACTGTGATATATCAGTACATGTAAAACTTGCTATATGTATAATTGAGACCCAGCTCTCAACTATTTTTTTTTTTTGAGACAGAGTCTCAAGCTGTCACCCTGGATAGAGTGTCGTGGCATCACAGCTCACAGCAACCTCCAATTCCTGGGCTCAAGTGAGTCTCTTGCCTCCGCCTCTCAAGTAGCTGGGACTACAGGTGCCCACCACAACGCCTGGCCATTTTTTTTTTTGTTTGTTTGTTTTGGTTGCAGCCGACATTGTTGTTTGGCAGGCCCAGGCTGGATTTGAACCCGCCAGCTCAGGTGTATGTGGCTGGCGCCTTAGCCCGTTGAGCTACAGGCGCCGAGCCCCAGCTCTCAACTATTAAAACAGAAATGAAAATATTTTCCAAGATCCTTTGCAAGCAACCAGACAAAACAGCATCAAACCCTCATGCTTTAACATATTATGCTTTAGAGCAAACGGTCTTAAAAATCTCCAAAGGAACTATAAAGCAAAATGCTGTCAAATGAAATTTGCAAATGAGAGAATAAAAATATTATCTTTAGGCATTAAAGTTCAAACTATAATAAAGACAAAACCGTAGGCCAAATAAACCTCAACTGAGTTTTCTGTCCCTAGATTACAAATAAAGAAATCAATAGGTATGACTTTCTCAAGGATTATACTTACAACATCAAAGTAAGAGCTTTTCAGTTATTCAAGGGTGACTTAAGACTGAAAAAAATTGTATTTTATATAAATGTACCTAGAGCATATGGATTAACTATTCAGCACATTGATTTATGGAGATTGTGGAAGAGAGTTTTATATATATATATACACACACACACACAATACATATATATATAAAATATTTAAAGAATGGATGCTGCTATTTGTAGTGACGGTTATTATAAAGTAGCTAAAATTATTCCTGGGTTTGTAATTTTTTTTTTTTGAGACTGAGTCTCTATGTTCCCCTGGGTAGAGTGACGTGGAGCTCACAGCAACCTCAAACTCTGGGGCTTAAGCGATTCTCTTGCCTCAGCCTCCCAAGTAGCTGGGACTACAGGCGCCTACCACAATGCCCGGTTATTTTATGTTGCATTTGACATTGTTGTTTAGCTGGCCTGGGTCAGGTTTGAACCCACCAGCCTTAGTGTTTGTGGCTGGCACCATAACCACTGTGCTACGGGAGCTGAGCCATAAGCTCTGTGATTTTTATTGCATGATTTTGCAATAAAATTATTAGGCATATGTTGTGTTATAGCAGGCTGACCTAATTTATAATTACATTTTACCATATAACATACATAATTTCTAGGGAAATACATTCATAACTTAAAATATAAGAACTCAGTGGTGTTTATGCTTGCTTAAGGAATATTACCAAAATTCACTAACTGGCCAGGCACAGTGGCTTATGCCTGTAATCATAGCACTCTGGGAGGCCGAGGTGGGTGGATTGCCTGAGCTCTTAGTTCGAGACCAGCCTGAGCCAGAGCGAAACTTTGTCTCTAATAATAGCTGGGTATTGTGATGGGTGCCTGTAGTCCGAGCTACTTGGAAGGCTGAGGCAAGAGAACTGTGTAAGCCCAGGAGTTTGAGGTTGTTGTGAGGTATGACGTCATGGCACTCTACCGAGGGCAACATAGTGAGACTCTGTCTCAGGAAAAAAAAAGGTGGCTAAGGTGCCAGCCACATACACCTGAGCTGGCAGGTTCGAATGCAGCCCAGGCCACCAAACAGCAATGACGGCTGCAACCAAAAAATAGCTGGGCATTATAGTGGGCTCCTGTAGTCCCAGCTGCTTGGGAGGCTGAGAATCCTCGGAGTTTGAGTGCTGTGATGTCACAGCACTCTATCCAGGGTGAAAGCTTGACGCTCTGTCTGAGGAAAAAAAAAAAAAAGAATCATATCTTGGTGGGAATAATAATATTATAGTAGAGGAATATATCTTTTTTTTTTTTTTTTTAGAGGAATGTATTTGTTAATAGGGAAAGTATTTCACATTCTAAGCAGTTGTGCTTAATTCTATTTACCACTTTCTCTACCCCAAATAGCTCTATAAAATAAACTAAAGCAACTGAAAATAGATCTAGGTTTACAGAAATGTTACATAAGCAATATAAGGTCTTGGCGAGATGAACTTACTCGCGCTGAACAGCCTCTAGCTCATTCATGGCCTCACTGAGGCCCTTGTTCACGGTGCTCTCCAGCAGGTGCTTGTGCTTCTCCAGGGACTCAAGCTCATGGGCACATTTTTCATCCTCTTCTTCAGCTTCCTAGCCGGATAAAGTCATGGCTATGGTTTTTTGATATTTACACTATATGTACTCCAGGTAGGTTAAAAATTATGTAAAGCATTTTAATAAAATCAGGTTGTATCATTTGTATTCTCAGGATGTTTATTATTTTACACATAAGGGACTTTCAGATTCTGCTGTGGGAAATGTACATAAATGTGACCTTAAAAAAAATTTCATTATAAATATTTATTAAAATCTACAACACACTGCAATCTTTAAGTCAATGGTGTTGCTTTGGAAATTTATCAAAGTGAAAAGAATGAGAAAAATGCAAAATACATGTAAGTATATTTGCAGTAATGTGTTTTTTATGGAGACAGAGTCTCTCACTAAGTTGCGCTTGGTAGAGTGCCATGGCGCCACAGCTCATAGCAACCTCAACCTCTTAGGCTTAAGCAATTCTCTTGCCTCAGCCTCCCAAGTAGCTGAGATTACAGGCGCCCAACACAATGCTCAGCTATTTTTTTCTGTTGTTGTTGCTGATGCAGTTGTCATTGTTGTTTAGCAGGCCTGGGGCAGGTTAGAACCTGCCAGCCCCAGTACATGTGGTCAGTGCTGTGACCACTGTGCTACTGGCACTGAGCCAGTAATGTTATTTTTCAAGTGAAAATTGAGGAAAATAATAAGGGGCTGGCTAAATTATACATATATAAAATAAAAACACAAATGAAGAATAGCTCTCTCTCTGTATATAAATGGAAAGATATACATGACACATAGTTGAGAAAGGTAGATTATGGGTATGGTGGCTCACACCTGTAATCCTAGCACTCTCAGAGGCTGAGACTGGAGGAACACTTGAGCTCAGGAGTTTGAGACTAGCCTGAGCAAAAGCAAGACTCTGTCTACTAAAAAAGAAAAACTAGTCAGGTATTATGGCAGGCACCTGCAGTTCTAGCTACTTAGGAGGCTGAGGCAAGAAGATCACTCGAGTCCAAGTGTTTGAGGTCGTTGTGAGCTATGATGCCACAACACTCTACTGAGGGTGGCAAAGTGAGACTTGAAGATACACCCTAAACTTTAACCACTGTTTCTAGCTATTGGACTATGGCAGATTGGTAAGACACTTTTCATTTTTCATTTTATATGCTTCTCTCTCTTTTTTTTTGAGACAAAGTCTCAAGCTGTCGCCCTGGGTAGAGTGCTGTGGTGTCACAGTTCACAGCGATCTCAAATTCTTAGGCTTAAGCGATCCTCTTGCCTCAGTCTCCTGAGTAGCTGGGACTACAGGCGCCCATTACAATGTCAGGCTATTTTTTGGTTATAGTTGTCATTGTTGTTTGGTGGAACTGTGCTGGATTTGAACCTGCCAGTTTCAGTGTATGTGGCTGGTGCCCTAGCTGCTTGAGCTACAGGCCAAGCCTATGCTACTCTTTTGATTCTCTATTGTCTGTAATGAGCATTTATTAAGTTTAAGAAGTCATTTCATTTTCAAAGTTCCAGAAACTAAATATAATTGTCTGGTTCAGCTATTAGGATGCCAAGGTCAACTGGTTCAATTTTTTTTTTTTTTTAAAAGCCAAGGTTATTTATTTATTTATTTATTTATTTATTTATTTATTTTTTGTAGAGACAGAGTCTCACTTTATCACCCTTGGTAGAGTGCCGTGGCGTCACAATGCTCACAGCAACCTCCAGCTCTTGGGCTCAAGAGATTCTCTTGCCTCAGCCTCCCGAGTAGCTGGGACTACAGGCGCCCGCCACAGCACCTGGCTATTTTTTTGTTTTGCAGTTCGGCCGAGGCCGGGCTTGAACCCGCCACCTTCGGTATATGGGGCCGGCGCCCTACTCGCTGAGCCACAGGAGCCGCCCTCAACTGGTTCAATTTTAAGAAGTGAGGTTCTTCAGCTATTTGGTGAATTTGTATTCACCAAATGTGACCTTTTCAAGAGGCCTGTATAATATTATGATTATATATTATATATAATATTATACATGTATGTAATGTATATAATATTAATTCAGTAGTATTTTAAAATCTGAACTATAGGAAATTTTATGGTTCTTTGATTAAAATTTTTCCCATAAGCATCAAGGAGGGCTTACATAGGTTATTATTTCACAGATGTATTAACCATGCATAAACTAGCCCTGGTTCAATTCTTAAGTTTGTGAAGACAAAGTATCATAGAGTCTTTCATTTAAGTGATTCAGAAAATAAACAAGCATTATCATGGAAGACATATGAAGAAATAAAAATGATTACCAAATGCCTCACATTTCACATGTAGATATTATGTGGTATACTTTCTAAAAATTTCATAATGCTTAGTAAAAAGTATAGGTTGTAAATATAACATAGGCCATGAGGAAAAGTTTTTTTTTTTACTATTTTACTGAGTTTCACTTTGTCACCCTTGGTTAAAATGCTGTGGTGTCATAACTGATGGCAACCTCAAACTCCTGCTCAAGTGATTCTCTTGCCTCAGTCTCCCAAGGAGTTGGGACTACAGGCACCTGCCACAATACCTGGCTATTTATAGAGACGGGGTCTTAATCTTGCTCAGGCTGGTCTCAAATCTGTGAGCTCAGGCAATCCATCCACCTTAGCTTCCCAGAGGGTTGGGATTACAGGCGTAAGACTTTCTCTTTCTATTTTGAGACAGAGTCTCAAGCTGTTGCCCTGGGTAGAGTGCCACGGTGACATCATAGCTCACAGCAACCTCCAACTTGGGCTCAAGCAATCCTTTGACCTCAGTTTTTCTATTTTTAGTAGAGACAGAGTCTTAATTTCACTCAGGTGCATCTCGAACTCATGAGCTCAAGCAATCCACCTGCCTTGGCCTCCCAGAGGGCTAGGATTAGAGGCATGAGCCACCTCTCATGGCCACAAGTTTTGAATTTCTAATACTTTGTTGCTGAAAGTAAGAAATAATGGTATAGTTAACATATTTATATAAATTGTATAAGTCACAACAAATAGAGTCAGCTGAGTACCTCCCTAAATGAAATGCTGATCAGGCAGTAGTGTAGAATCAATAATATCATATTTTATCCACTTTCTCAATTTCATAAAACTAGTACTCTGGGAGGCTGAGGTATGTGGATAACTTGAGTTCACGAGTTTGAGACCAGCCTGAACAAAGGTGAGACCCTGTGTCTACTAAAAAATAGAAAAACTAAGGTAACAGGATCGCTTGAGCTCAAGAGTTGGAGGTTACTGTGAGTTATGATGTCACAGCATTCTACCCACAGCAATAGGTTGAGACTCTGTCTCAAAAAACAAAATAAAATAGGCTTGGTGCTCATAGCTCAGTAGTTAGGGTGCTGGCCATACACACTGGGGCTGGCAGGTTCAAACTCGGCCCAGGCCTACTAAACAACAATGACAACTACAACAAAAAAATAGCCAGGTGTTGTGGCAGGCACCTATAGTCCCAGCTACTTGGGAGCTGAGGTCAGAGGCTCTCTTGAGCCCAAGAGTTTGAGGTTGCTGTGAGCTGTGATGCTGCAGCACTCTGTCTCAAAAAAAAAATTTCATATAAATGGTCTTTGGAATTTGACCAGGACAGACAGTTTGCAGTGATTCTTGATTGGTAATTCTATAAACAAAAGACTTTACTGGGGTTCCGGAGAGATTTTGTTTTGGTCTTGCTAGGGTACTAAATCACACGTGCAAATATAAAATATCAGATAATGTAAAAGCTAAGTGGTCTTCAGTAAAGTAGCCCTAATATAGAAAATGTCCTTTTCTTTTTTTTAAATTTTTTTTATTATTTTTTTTTATTAGAAAATGTCCTTTTAAGAGTGAAACAAAATAACACTTTATAATAAAACCCAGAACAGAAACCAAACTAAGATAAAAGTTGTAAGATACAATATACATAGTTTAAAGATTTCAGTTCCAGTATGAGAATATGTGAGTCAATCAATCATGACATGGCTTTGGCTAACCAATATAAGCCAGGGCAAAATTCCAAAATTTTTACCTTAACTTTTTGTTGGTAAAGATCATCCAGCTTTTGAACTTCTTCTTTCAGAGTTCTCACGCTTCTCTTGCTTTCTGTTGTCATTGCCTTCAGCTTGGGAAATAAAACTTTGATTGAGAAATCATAACTATACGTCAAAGACATTTTAACAAGTTATGGTGTTTTTACATTAACAATCAATTAACTAAACATTGTTATTTCTTCTAATTCTTTCAGACTTTCTTTCACAGAATATTTGTCAAAAATTTTTATTATTTCAAAAAGAGGAAATAATTGCTAAGAAATCTTAAAAGAAGGATGATAATCTGTTTTTTTTTGAGACAGAGCCTCAAGCTGTCACCCTGAATAGAGTTCTGTGGCGTCACAGCTCACAGCAACCTCCAATTCCTGGGCTCAAGTGAGTCTCTTGCCTCTGCCTCCCAAGTAGCTGGGACTACAGGAGCCCGCCACAATGCCTGGCCATTTTTTGGCTGCAGCCGTCATTGTTTGGCGGGCCCAGGCTGGATTCGAACCCGCCAGCTCGGGTGCATGTGGCTGGCGCCTTAGCCCGCTGAGCCACAGGCGCCGAGCCGATAATCTGTTTTTCTACTAGCAGCCATGGGAGTGCTTTATAAGCTCTCATATACATATTACATATTTTAATATTATGTTAATCATAAATTATAAATTTTTTGGCTCTATACTTTTGAAATTTGGTTTTATTTGGACTACATGTGCTATAGCTAGTTATTCAGTTTTCCATTTGTGTGTTCGCTTTCTGAAAAGTTAAATGATTATTTCTATTAATTTGATTGGATAGTGTTTGCTATTTAGTTATAGTCATGATTCTTCCAAAGAATAATAAAGTCACCAAATTTAATCTTGTTAAAGCTTGAGCTTTGAGATCAACTGAACCCAAAATTAAAGGAAAAAAGTATTTCTTTTTTCTTTGAGTCAGAGTCTCACTTTGTCACCAGTGATATAGTGTCAGGGCCTCATAGCTCACAGCAACTTCAAACTCTTGGGCTCAAGTGATCTTGCTGCCGCAGCCTCCCAAGAGTCTGGGACTACAAGCACCCATCACAACGCACAGCTATTTTCAGAGACAGGTTCTCTTTCTTGCTCAGGATGGTGTCTTGAACTCCTGACCTCAAGTAATCTACCCACCTCTACCTCCCAGAGTGTTAGGATTATAGGTGTGAGCCACTGCGCCTGGCCAAAGAAAGTATTTTTAAAAGTATTATTTCATGGGGTGAGGTGGATCACCTGATGTCAGGAGTTTGAGTTTAGCCTGAGAAACAGCTAGACCCCATCCTTAAAAAAAAACAAAGCTGGGCGTTGTGGTGGGTACCTGCAGCTCCAGCTACTTGGGAGATTGAGGCAAGAAGATTGCATGAGCCCAAGAATTTGAGGTTGCTGTGAGCTATGATGCCATGGCACTCCTACTAAGGGTGACAAAGTGAGACTCTGTCTCCAAAATAAAAAAAAAAAAAAAAAAAAAAGGAGGGTCGGGGGGGCTTATTTGGTAAAAGGTAAGATAGTAAATGAACTATAATTATTTATTTATTTATTTTTAATTAAATCATAAAGAGGCAGACCATGTATGCATTAATGCATTTATGGGGCACAATGTGCTGATTTCAAAAATATGGAACGCTTCATAAATTTGTGTGTCATCCTTGTGCAGGGGCCATTGTAATCTTTTTTGTATCGTTCCAATTTTAGTATATATGCTGCTGAAGCGAGCACTGAACTACAATCATTAAACAAATTTGCATGTACTTCTCATTAAATCTTTTTTTTTTTTTAATTTTTTTAGAGACAAAGTTTCACTTTATCGCCCTCAGTAGAGTGCTGTGGTGTCTCAGCTCACAGCAACCTCTAGCTCTTGGGCTTAGGTGATTCTCTTGCCTTAGCCTCCCGAGTAGTTGGGACTACAGGCACCCACCAGAACGCCTGGATTTTTTTTTTGTTGCAGTTTGGCTGGGGCTGGGTTCGAACCCGCCACCCTCGGTATATGGGGCCAGCGCCCTACTCACTGAACCACAGGCATCACCCCCACTTTTCATTTAATCATGAACTATTCCTTTTAAAGGAAGTTCTTTTCCTATTTTATAGGTAAGATGGACTAGAAAGAATATTATCAGTTTAGGATCACACAACTAGCATATACCCAGAGCTCAAAATCAGACATTCTGAAGTAACTAACAATAAGATGTTTCATTAAATTCACCTTCCATAACACCAGCAGACACCAAAGTAACCAGAACTTCCACTAACTCCTCATGGTTGGTCAAAACCATGTTTACTCATCTCTGAGCAGCTTCCACATTCCATGTCAGCTTTACTAAAGTTGCATCAATTACTTAAATATTTTTTCCTGATTCCAAAAATATACATTTCCATTGTGATAGATAAGGAAAAAAAGAGAATAACAATCATCAGTAATTCTGAAACCCCAAAAGAATTACTATCAATATTTGGCATAATTTTATCAGTATTTTCTTCATTCATGCATTCATTCCTCTTTTTTTTTTTTTTTTGAGACAGAGTTTCACGTTACCCTCGTTAGGTAGAGTGCCGTAGCATTGCAGCTCAGAGCACTTCAAACTCTGAGGCTCAAACGATTCTCTTGCCTCAGCCTCCCTAGTAGCTGGGACTACAGGTGCCCACCACAACACCCGCTATTTTTTGTTTTTTTTGTTTAGCAGGCTCAGCCTGTGTTTGAACCCACTAGCCCTAGTGCATGTGGCCAGAGCTCTAACCGTTGACCTACGGGTGCCAAGCCATCATTTTTTTTATCACCCTCGGTAGAGTGCTGTGGCATCACAGCTCACAGTAACCTCCAACTCCTGGGCTTAGGAGATTTTCTTGCCTCAGCCTCCCAAGTAGCTGGGACTCCAGGAACCCAACACAACGCCCGGCTATTTTTCTGTTTTGCAGTTTGGGCCGAAGCTGGGTTTGACCCCGCCACCTCTGGTATATAGGGTGGTGCCCTACTTGATAAGCCACAGGCGCTACCTTATTTATTTATTTTTTGAGACAGAGCCTCAAGCTGTCACCCTGGATAGAGTCCCGTGGCATCATGGCTCACAGCAACCTCTAATTCCTGGGCTCACCCGAGTCTCCTACTGCCTCTGCCTCCCAAGTAGCTGGGACTACAGACGTCCGCCACAATGCCCGGCTATTTTTTTTTGGTTGCAGCCGACATTGTTGTTTGGTGGGCCCAGGCTGGATTCAAACCCGTCAGCTCAGGTGTACGTGGCTGGTGCCTTAACCCGTTGAGCCACAGGCGCCAAGCCTGAGATGTATAATTTTTTAATGTGTAGTTGTATTCTATTTTCTAAGATTTTATTGAGTATTTTTGGGTTGATATTCATTAATGAAATTGTTCTACATGTAAAAGGCTGAAACTGGACCCTCACCACTTACAAAAATTAACTCTTGCTGTATAAAAGATTTAAATCTAACATTAACTATAAAAGCTCTAGAAGAAAGTGTGGGGAAAAAACTCTTGATATTGGGCTGGGGAAAGAGTGTGTGAAGAATATCCCATTTATAATAGCAGCAACAACAAAAATAAATAATGCAATGATATGAGTATTCAGCCTTTAATTATATTCTCACAGGTCTCCAAAGGTCTATTCAGTTTGTTTACGAGTCATGCTATCTCTGTTTTTCAAAATAGAATTGAGTAATTTCTATTATTATATTTTATAGCCCCCTGGGTGGTTGGTGAGAGTTCTGTCTTTTGTCCAACACCACCTTAGTGGGGAGGGTGAGGAGTGCTTCATTACTAACGGTTGGTAGTAGAAGTCCAGGCTCCTTAAATTGTCTTCACTAACCCTGCATGAGCAGGGAAAGTTGTTACCTCCTGATGTGAATGAAGTTTTTGCTTCTTACTTGGACTTCTGTAATACCATCTCCGAGGTGCTTGAAGCACTTTCCTTTTGTCTGATGTGGGGGAAAAGTCAGGCTACTCACTCAGCCTTTGATGGTGTGAGAAGGAATAATGCAAGATATAGTTTGTTCCTATGGTGTTTGGCTGGATAGAGAGACTATTATCTGTATATTTTTTTCTTTTGTTGAAAGCTCCTTGCCTTGTCTTTTCACTAAGAAGAGCAGACTTTTAAAAAAAATTTTTATTAAATTATAATTGTGTACAGTGGTACAATCATGGGGCACAATGTGCTGACTTTATATACATTATGAAATATTTTCATTGAACTATTTAACATAGCCATCATGGCCTTTTAATCACTATATGACAACATTTATATTCTACATTTAGTAATTTTCACCTGTACCCTTCTAAGATGCACCATAGGTGTGATCCCACCAATCACCCACCCTCCACCCATCCTCCCTCCTCCCCTCCACTCCCTTGCCCCTTTCCCCATTTCTTGTGCTATAACTGGGTTTTAGCCTTCATATGAAAGCTATAGATTAGCTTCATAGTAGGGCTGAGTACATTGGATACTTGTTCTTCCATTTTTCAGGTACTTTGCTAAGAAGAATGTGTTCCAGCTCTATCCATGTGAACAAAAAAGAGGTAAAGTCTCCATCTTTCTTTAAGGCTGCATAGTATTCTATGGTATACATGTACTACAATTTATTAATCCATTCGTGGGTCAATGGGCACTTGGGCTTCTTCCACGACTTAGCAATTATGAATTGGGCTGCAATATACATTCTGGTACAGATATCTTTATTGTGATGTGATTTTTGGTCTTCTGGATATATACCTAGTAAAGGAATTATAGGATCGAATGGCAGGTCTATTTTTAGATCTCTAAGTATTCTCCAAACATCCTTCCAAAAGGAATGTATTAGTTTGCATTCCCACCAGCAATGTAGAAGTGTTCCCTTTTTTCCACATTCACGCCAGCATCTCCAGTTTTGGGATTTTGTTATGTGTGCTAATCTACTGGAGTTAGATGATACCTCAAAGTAGTTTTGATTTGCAGTTCTCTGATGATTAAGGATGGGGAACATTTTTTCATGTGTCTGTAGGCCGTGTACCTGTCTTCTTTAAAGAAGTTTCTCTTCAAGTCCTTTTCTCACCGTGAGATGGGATCACTTGTTCTTTTCTTGCTAATACGTTTGAGTTCTCTGTGTATTCAAGGTTATTAAACCTTTGCCTGAGGCATAAACTGCAAATATTTTCTCCCATTCTGAGGGCTATCGGCCTGCTACAATTACTGTGTTCTTAGCAGTGCAGAAGCTTTTTAGTTTGATCAGGTCCCAGTAGTATATTTTTGATATTGCTTCAATTGCCTGGGGAGTCCTCCTCATAAAAAATTCACCCAGGCCTATTCCTTCAAGAAGAGATTTCTTCTAGTATTTTTATAGTGTCATGTCTTAAGTTTAAATCTTTGATCCAGTGAGAGTCTACCTTAGTTAATGGTGAGAAGTGTGGGTCCAGTTTCAGTCTTCTACAGTTTGCCAGCCAGTTCACTCAGCACCATTTGTTAAATAGGGAATCTTTTCCCCACTGAATGTTTTTAATTGGCTTGTCAAAGATCGAATAGCAGTAAGTAGCTGGATTCATCTCTTGGTTCTCTATTCTGTTCCATAATTCTCTCTGTTTTGTACCAATACCATGCTGTTTGATCACTATCAATTTATAGTGCAGTCTCAAGTCTGGTAGCATGATTCCTCCTGATTTGTTTTTATTTCTGAGCAATGTCTTGGCTATTTGAGATTTTTTTCTGATTCCATATAAAATGAAGTATTATTTTTTTTGAGGTCTTTAAAATATGACAAAGGAGCTTTAATAGGAATTGCAATAAAATTGTATATTGCTTTGGGTAGTATGGACATTTTAACGATGTTGATTCCTCCCAGCCATGAGCATGGTGTGTTTTTCCATTTGTTGACATGTTCAGCTATCTCTTTTTTTAGAGTTTCATAGTTCTCTTTATAAAGATTTTTCACATACTTTGTTAGATAAACTCCCCAATATTTCATCTTCTTTGGTACTACTGTGAACAGAATAGAGTCCTTGACTGTTTTTTCAGCTTGGCTGTTGTTGGTATACATAAAGGGTACAGATTTATGAGTGTTGATTTTGTAGCCTGACACTGCTGTATTCCTTGATCACTTTTAAAAGTTTCATAGTAGAATCCCTGGGGATTTCCAGATATACAAGCATATCATCTGTAAAGAGTGAAAGTTTGATCTCTTCTGATCCTATGTGCATACCCTTGATCACTTTTTCTTCCCTAATTGCAATGGCTAAAACTTCCATTACAATGTTGAAGAACAATGGAGACAATGGGCAACCTTGCCTGGTTCCTGATCTAACTGGAAATGACTTCAATTTAACTCCATTCAATACGATATTGGCTGTGGGTTTGCTGTAGATGGCCTCTATTAGTTTAAGAAATGTCCCTACTAAACTAATTTTCTTAAGTATTCTGATCATGAAGGGATGCTGGATATTATCAAAAGCTTTTTCTGCATCAATTGAGAGACTCATATGGTCTTTCTTTATTAATTTGTTTATGTGCTGAATTACATTTATGGATTTACGTATATTGAACCAGGCTTGAGATCCTGGGATAAAGCCCACTTGGTCATGGTGTTTAATTGTTTGATGTGTTGCTGGATTCTGTTTATTAGGATCTTATTGAATATTTTTGCATCAATATTCATTACTGATATTAGTTGTAGTTTTCTTTTCTTGTTGGCTCTTTTCCTGGTTTAGGGACCAAGGTGATATTCACTTCATAGAATGTGTTGGGTATTATTGCAATCTTTTTCTATATTTTGGAGAATATTTCTATATTCCATCTTTTTCTATATTTTGAGTAATATAGGTACTAGTTCCTATTTAAAGGTTTGGTAGAATTCTGATGTGAAGCCATCTGGTCCTGGGCTTTTCTTTTTAGGGAGATTTTGTATAGTTGATGCTATTTCAGAACTTGATATCGGCCTGTTCAACATTTCCACTTTATTCTGGCTAAGTCTAGGAAGGTGGTGTGCTTTCAA
>CAUYON010026637.1:0-29837 GCA_963573935.1 Arctocebus calabarensis | reverse complement strand
GCCCACTCCCCGGAGCAGACGGCCCTGGACTCCCAACCCCGCCGGCGGAACCATGAGCTCCGGGCAGCAGCAGCCGCCGCCGCAGCGCAGGGTCACCAACGTGGGGTCCCTGCTGCTCACCCCGCAGGAGAACGAGTCCCTCTTCACCTTCCTCGGCAAGAAATGTGTGGTCAGTGGCCAAGACGCGCGTCGCCACCGCCGACGTTATTTCACGGGCCAGAGCTCCGAGGCCGGGAACTGGGAGTGGGGAAGGAGGCGGGAGAGGCGCGCGAAGGTCCCGCAGCCGGCCGGGCCTCCGGGCCGCACCGACCCGGCTTCGGCGCCGTAGCCCTGGTCCCCGGGTGCGCGGCGGGGCGGCCGGACGCCGCCTCCCGGAGTCGCTGGGGAACAAGGGAGTGTCACCTCCGCAGGCCTGCCCTGGGACCCAGCTTGGCCGGGCATCCGTCCGCGTCCTGGCTGCTGGTTAAAACTTTACTTTCAGGCCACAAGGGGATTTTCTTCCTGCAGGAGCTGCTTCATCTCAGCAGCTGGGCCCCAGTTCGGGCTCTAGTTACACCTCTTACTGCTCAATCCGGGGGTACCTTCCTTAACAATGCCCGGTTTGAGGAGCGGATAGATGGGGTAATGAAGTGGACTATAGGTGACTTTTAATTTCCCTTCAGGATACCAGGAGGAAACGAAGTTGAGTGCCGGTCTCTGGGCACTTTTCAGATCAGAGAAAGGGCAAGAACAGTTGCAGAGAAACAGGGTTTATTTCTCCAGCAATCTCGCCTAGGCCTGGTTTCTACTACTCTTCTCACTGATTTTTTCTTTCCTAGGTGGGAGGGGGTGCTGCTCTCTCCGCAGCCATGCGCAAGGAAACCTCAGTCTCTGGTAGTTCTTGGCTTTGGGGCCGAGAATGGTTCTTAAGTTGGGGGTCTGGCGGATTCCAGCCCCAGATGGCTGGTTGGGAGCGAGGAGTTCTGCTGTGGGACGGGGATGTGTGTTGTTGACGGAAGCATTCATTACATTGGCTGCTGGCGCTTCTGGGGGTGGGGAGGTTTTCTCCGTGGTGTAGGCCTGGTTGGGATCTTACTGTGGGTTGCTGGGTTGACTGTGGTTTGTCGAAAAGCCGGCTGCTCGCATTCTTCCCTCTTTGATTGCTAGCACCTGCAGAATTTGTGCCACTGGAACTCAGGAAACACCTATGGAAATTTCAGCAGAACTATCGTCTTTGAACTTTTCTTCGTTACATTAGATAACACCAGATCAGATTACACCAGCTGTTTTAAGAAGTTAGACAATTTCTGGAAAGTTACTGGATTAATTGTTAACTTTGTAGGTGTCTACCCTTTGTCTCCTGTCATCTAGTTGGGAGATTGAATCATTCCTTTCAATTTCAGATGTGTTTCATATTTAAGAATTTAAAGAACATTAAGTTTACTGATTAGAAGAATGAAACGAAAGGAGTGGCTCAAAGTCAGAGTTTAGAGTAACAACTTGAAAGATAATGAAGTTCCCCCCCACACACACAAACCTTTTTTAAAAAATGTGAAAACAGCCAATAAGCACCAAGTCACACAGCAATTTGGTAATGTAACTTGGACTAGAAAACCAAGATTCCTGATGCCTAACCTGATTCCTAACCTGACTATGCTTTCTACTACATCATGTTTTAGAAAAGCTTTTGCCCTGATTTATTCTAAAAGTAGTGTTAAAGTCATGTTTTTTTCCACCAAAAACTGAAGTAATTAAAATGTGCGATTCTTAGAGCAGTACTAATTTTTGTATATTTTCAGTTAAGGAAAATTTCCAGCGGTTTGAATGTTTGAGTTACTTGAAATAAAAAAAAAAATAATTTTGGCTTTGGTCGTTTACTACATTTGCCAAAGAAATAGAGGTATTATGTTTTACATAATCAGACACATTCACTGGTCTGAGGGAGGGTGTTACATTTATACTAATTACTTATTGTTCTGTGCTTACCAATAGCTGGTCTCAAAGTATAATAGATATAAAAGAATTCTGTGATAAAGATAGCGTTATGCATTGGTTAGCATAAGTAGATTGTTGAGTAGGCTGTCATTCAGTGCTCAATTTCTTTATCTTGTACACTATTGAGAAACTTTTTGAATTACTGTCATTTAAAAGCACACTGTTAACTGTTGCCTGCTCTTGTGGGATAAAATTGTTTTGGAGATTAACCTTAAAACTTGAAGTCTCTGGTTATTAGAGAGTAACACAAGATAGATATTTTAATTTGGGGAATAAATTTTCCCCCTTTTGCTAATTATATAGTTTTTTGTAGTTTAAAACAATACTGATATAAATTGTCTCAGAATAAATCCAGTAATTAGATTTACATTTCATACCAAATGTGTGAGATAAGACGGCTTATTTAGAGCTCTGTTTGAGAATTCAAGAAACAAACTGAAGTGGTTGTAATCCCAGCTCTGGAATGTTTTATTCTTTCATCCAACAAGCATTTATTGAGTGACTAAATGAGGACAAAATCAGGGAAGGCTGATACTTGCCCTCAGGGAGCTTACTAGGTCTAAAAAGAGAAACACACATGTAAAATAATAAGTCAGTACTCACAAGTGATGTGTAAGAGGATGCATGTCACCATGGAAGATGCCTTGGCTGTATATTCATTAAACGGCAAATGAGTTCAAACTCGGAGTCACTTTGGACAAGTTCTGTAACCTCTCCTACATTTGGTTTTCTCATCTGTAAAACAAGAGATGCTATCTCATAGGGTGATTGTATGGTTTGGAAGGACTGTGTGTAAATATATGGAAACTATTTTTAGAAAGGCTTACGAGATCAAAGGAAAAGATGGTGGGAGAGAGGATAAGTAAAACTTTTTTAGAACGGGTGATAACCTGAATATTTAAGATTAATAGGTATTTCCCGGGTTGATGAGAGGTATGAAACAGCTTGAAAACTTAGGAAACCTAACAGTTTTGTTATGGAACAAGGGTTTCTGCTTGGATTCTCATATTTAGGTATGGATTGGAGTCACTGTAGAAATTACTAGAAATGTTTATGGGCAGGTCTATTTCCTAGATAATACTGAAATTCGCTGGGGTCTCAGGGGGAGCTTGAACATTTCTATTTTTAGCAAGCTTGACAGAAGATTCTCCCATATCCCAGTTGGAGAACCATCACTGAAGTCCACTGTTTTTGAGAGGGTAATTCTTGAGAACATTGAAAATCTTTGGTCAATAGTTTGGGAGTTAAGTTAAAACAAGCTGTTTTTCTACAGCACTGTTTTGATCCCTTAAGATAACATTGCGCATTTCGTAGATATTAAAGGGAAATACACTTAAAAAATTATGGCACAAATTAATGGGGAACCACAAAGTCAGATTTGACTTTTAGAAAGTTTCTAGGGAAAAATAGAGGTAATATAGCAGGTGAGTTGAGAGTTGTGAGAGTGGAGACAAAGAAGATCAGATAAATGTTAACAGTACTGCAAATGAAATATGATGAGGGCCTGAATTAAGGCAGTACCAGTGAGAACTCAAGGACAATTGTAAAATCTCCAGCAGAACTTAGTCCCAGCTATAGAGGGTCAGGAAGGGAATTTTGCTAAAAACAGGCATTATAACCACCAGCAGAAAATGTATGTAGAAACATAACTGTCTCATTAGATGTAAATATGCCTAGATGTAATGAGACTGGACCGGTGATTGGTTTTCGTGGAGGAGGAGGTTTGTGAGGTCTGACAATTGGGTTTGCAAATTGATCCTCGAAAAAGTGCTTTGAAAGGTGGAGTAGGCACTGGTTTTGGTGCACAGTTTCCCAGGGGAAGGACTTCACAATGAAGGTGACTGTAGTGATATTTAGCAGTGAGGTGTGTAGCACTTTTTCTAGGATGAGTTCACGAACTTCATTGTCTGACATCATACATTAAGAAGATAAATAAAAACAAGTTAATTATTTCTAATTACCTTGTTTAGGGTATTCCAGTTATTCCAGTTTAGGGTCATGGGTGGCCTGAGCCTGTCCCAATAGGTCAGGTTGCAAGACGAGAACCAATCCTGGGTACTCTAACTTCTGGGATAATGTAGACACATCAGTGAACCTAAGTGGGCACATCTTTGGAATGCAGGAAGAAACCCAAATACCCAGAGGAAACCTGTGCAAACGTGGGAGTACATGTAAACTGTGTAAACACAGACAGTGGCCCTGGCTGGGAATCTTTTTTTTTGCCTGTCACCAGTGTTAAAAGGAAAGGATGTTGAATAAGATGACGATATTAGAGGACTTGCTGTATTTAGTATTGTTTAGTAATTGGAAGATGATTGGCATATTTAACTGTATTCATAAATGCAGTATAACAAAAAATGCAACTCATTTATTGCATCTCTGTCAATATTCTCAGAAGTATTAGAAGGTTGTACCACTATAATAGCTATATAGGAGAGTGAAATTCATTTCATAGGTATTAGAAGGAAATACACTTAAGGAATTGGAATTATGGCACAAGTTAGTGGGGAACCACAAAGTCACATTTGACTTTTAGAAAGTTTCTATTTTTTTTTTTTAAGTTTTATTTATTTATTTATTTTTTGTTGTTGTAGTTTGGCCGGGGCTAGGTTTGAACTCGCCACCCTTGGTATATGGGGCCAGCACCCTACTCACTGAGCCACAGGCCAGCACCCTACTCACTGAGCCACAGGCACCACCCTAAAGTAGAGGCAGTACAACAGAAAACTTTTTTCTTTGGAATAACTCTTGGAAGAGGAATTGCGACCCTTTTAAAAAAGGTCAAGTAATTGAATGTAGAATTATAAATTTTGAAAAGTCCCCTTTAGAAAATAGAATCAAATGAAAGATAAGTAGTAACATTGTATTTCTATTACTATAACTTCTGATTTTTGCTGTGATTTGAATGTGTGCCTCCCTCAAGAGTTCATGTGTTTGGAAACTTAATCCTTAGCGTAACTGTGTTGAGAGGTAGGGCCTTAAGAGGTGGTTAATTCATGAGGGTCCTATCCTCATGTATGGATTAATGCCATTATTGCAGGAGAGGATTAGTTTTGTGGGGAGTGAGTTCTTGATAAAAGAATGAGTTTGACTCTCTGCTTGGCACCTGTTCTTTTGCCCATGCTCCATGGGATGTCAGAGTAGCAAGGCCCTTGCCAGATGTGGGGGGCTCTCAACCCTGAATTTCACAGCCTCCAGAGCTGTAAGAAATAAATCTCTATTCTTTACAAATTACACAGTGTCAGGTTCTCTGTTTAGCACCACAAAATGAACTAAGACATTCTCAATGACCTTGGCTTTTTAGTTCCTCTGCCATATTGATTTTTAAAACTTATTATTACTATTTTTTAAAATTAGAGGGTCTTGTTATGTTGCCCAGGCTGGAGTGAAGTGGCCATTTACAGGCATGATCTGAAGGCTTGAACTCCTGGCTTCAAGTGACTCTCTTACTTCAGTCTCCTAAGTAGCTAGGACTACATGCTACGATACCCAGCTTACGCTTACTTTTTGCTTGACTTGCAGATTTACTATAGGAGCCTGCCTCTGTAAAAGGAACTCTCATAAAGACCAGCTAGATGGAAGCAAAGAGAAATGTGAAGGCCATCTAGATGTGTTAAAGATGATGAGTGGATTGACAGTAACACAGGGATATACACAGTAACTTTGGGACAATGAAGTGTTTTTCAAGTTGTATTTTAAACTTCCAGATTTGAAGAAGTTAAAACTATGTAGAAATCATGTTTATTCTTCCTGTGGGTCCAAAACAAAAAAAATTTAAGTGAAATGCTCTCTTGAGTATGGTGAATTCTTTTTGTTGCCCATTGTTGTTAGTATCAGAGGATACCTAAATATCTAAGGAATTTTCATATTAGTAAAGGAACTGATGGGTTTTTGTTTTTTTTTTTTTGAGACCCACTGTAGGGTCCCACTCTATTGCTGGGGCTAAGGTGCAATGGCATCATCATAGGTTAATGCAGTCTCACACGCTCAGGCTCTTGCTTGAGGCCAAGAGTGTGAGACCAGTCTAAGCAACATAATGGGACCCCTATCTCTGCATAAAAAAAAAATTCATCCAAGCATGGTGGCATGTACCTATAGTACCAGCTACATGGGAGGCTAAGACAGGTGGTTTGCCTGAGCCCAGGAATTTGAGATTTAGTCTCTGCATAAGTCATCACATTGTCTTGTCTGTCTCTTTCTCTTTTTAGACACACCAGTCAGTTTAGGGTCAGTCCTAATAACTTCCTTTTAACTTGCTTACATCTGCAAAGACCCTTTTATCAAGTAAGGTCACCATTCACAGATAAGGGGTTAGGACTTTGGGGGACACAATTGAGCACATTAACAGTGGATATGTTGGCCTTCCAAATTTTTACCTGGAGAAACAGTGCTATAATGAAAACTTAAATGTATGTATTTCTATGTGACCTTCCCAAGTATTCCTATAGAATAAGTTTTAACAATTAAAATCAGAAAGCATGACATTAAAAATATTGATAGATACTACTTAATTGTTCTCCAGAACAGTTTTTACCGAACTATAGATTCTCGTCAACATTAGGTAATACAAAATTATTTTTTGTTTTTGACAAAAAACACTGGGGAAACATGTCTTTGATTTTCAGTGCAGTTGAATGTCTTTTCATGTCTCCTGCTGTTTATATTTCTTCTATGAATTGCTTATTTTTGTTAGAACATTATTCTTTTGTGTTGTCTTTTTCTTAGTGATTTGAAGAAACTATATGTTAAAGATAATTATATATTAATAAGTGTTTTTTTTTTTTTTTTTTGTAGAGACGGAGTCTCACTTTATCGTCCTCAGTAGAGTGCCGTGGTGACACACAGCTCACAGCAGCCTCCAACTCCTAGGCTTAGGTGATTCTCTTGACTCAGCCTCCCGAGTAGCTGGGACTACGGGCGCCCGCCACAACACCTGGCTATTTTTCTGTTTTTGTAGTTTGGCCAAGGCTGGGTTTGAACCCGCCACCTTCGGTATTGGGCCGGTGCCCTACTCGATGAGCCACAGGTGCCACCCTTATAAGTTTTTCTGGCAATTTGACATTCATATTTTGAAAAAAGTCATTTTTATATTTATGGTCACTATACAGAATTTTAATTTTTGTGTTAAATTTAGTATTCTTTCTGTAACTATCTATTTTCTATTTAATAGTTTCCTAGCTCAGAACTGTAAAAATATTTGCTAATGTTTTCCCAGTACTTTTATTATTTTATTTTGAACATATAATCTTTAATTTTTGTGGAAGTGAATTGGAAAATGAGTGTAGTAGTAATCCAGCTGTATAGTTGTCTATGACTAGTTGTCCCAACACCACTTAATGGAACAATTTTATTTCTCCTACTTATATGAAATGCTGTGTTTGTAACTTACTAAATTACCAAAGTACTTAGATTTATTTTTGCATTTGGCTTTTTTTTGGCCAGTACAGATTTTTAGTTAGTGTAGTTTTATAGTTATGATACAATTTGATTAGATAAGTCAATCATTACTCCTTTTCAGTATTTTCTGTGCTTATACTTAGTATTTCCTAAAACTTTACCCTTTATCTCAGCCCTTCACCAGAAAAATACTTGCTTTGATTTAGAATAAGATTAGATTTGTAGATTAATTTAGGAATAATTAACATATTGAGGCTTCTTATTAGAAAGCAAGTGTTTTTCATTTAAGTCTTTCTTGTTGTGTTTTTTTTTTTTTTTTAGAGACTGGGTCTTCCTATGTTACCCAGGCCGGAATTCATTGACACAGTGATAGCTCATTGTAACCTGAAACTCCTGAGGTTGAGGGCTCCTCCTGCCTCAACCTTCGAATATATGGCTCCGAATACAGCCATGTGCCACCATATCTGGCTAATTTTTCTTACTGTTTGTAGATATGGTCTTGCTACGTTGCCCAACCTTATTTGTTTTATTTCTTTCTGTAGTTTTATAATTTTCTTATATGTACTAGTCATTTCTTTAGCCTTTTTTTAAAAAGTACAAAAATAATAGCACAATTACAGTCATGTGCCATGTGAAGATGTTTCAGTCAATGTCAGATCATGTATATAGCAGTGGTCCGAGAAGATGATAATGAAGCTGGGATAAGAAAAATCTCTTATCATCTAGTGATGTTGTAGTCATCGTAACAGTGTAGTGCAGTACATTACATGTTTGTGGGGATGCCAGCTTGTTGTAAACTAACCTACTGTGCTGTCAGTTGTGTAAAAGTGTACAGTTATGTCCTAGGCCTTCACATTCCCTCACTGTTCATTCATCAGTGCACCCAGAGTCACTTCTGGGCTTGCATGCTCCATTCGTATTAAGTACCCTATACAAGTGTCCCATTTTTAATCTTTTGTACCATATTTTTGCTGTCCTTTTTCGATGTTTAGATAGCGTTAGATATACATATACTTACCATTGTGTTATAGTTGCCTACAATATTCAATACAATAACATGCTGTATTGAATTGGGTAAGAGCAATAGGTTATGCCATATAGCCTATGTTTGAAGTAGACTATTCATACCATCCAGGTTTGTGTAAATGCATTCTGTGATGCACAATGACTATATTTCTTAATGGCGCATTTCTTGGAATATATCCTTGTTGTTAAGTGGCAAATGACTGTGAATTCATTGTTTAAAACACACATAATATACCGTACAGAGTTAAAAGTTAAAATAATTCTTTACTGCTCTCTGCCCAATACAACCAGGCTCCATAGAAAGCTCTTAATGATTTGATTCTTTCTCATCCTCTTCTATATGTATATATACACATATGTGTATGAGTATCTTCCTTTTATCTGAAAGAGATCATATTCTGGGCAATTTAAATGAGGACCATGTAGGTTGACCTCATGCGTTTTTAAAGAGACATTTTTTATTACGGAGACCTTTAAACATAGATAAAGTAGAATAGCGTATGGGACTCCACACACCTACCGTAACCCTGCTTTAGTGGGTTTCACCTCATGGCCAGTGTTGTTTGCCATATAAATCTACCCACTTTTCTTTTTCCCTGTACCATTTTAAATTAAATTCCAGATGTCATATTTTTCCCTCCTGATGAGCCTGGCCTAAGATTTATCGATTTTATTGATTGTTTAAAAGAACCAGCTTTTAGTTTCATTGATTGCTGTTTTTTAAAATTTCATTGATGTTTACTCTGCTCTTTATTTCCTTCTGCTTGCTTTGCTTTTGATTTGCTTTTCTTCTGTTGTTTCTTAAGGTCATAACTACTGATCTGTGGTATAATTGATTTGGAACTTTTCTCTTTCTCTAATACAGGTATTAGGTGGTAACACATTTTCTCTGATGTACTGCTCTGTTGGCTTCCCATGTATTGGATACGGTGTTTTCATTTTCATTTATTTAAATGGGTTTTTTTTTTTTTAAAGTATGAAATTTGGTTTCTAAACATTTAGGGATTTTCCAGGTATCTTTTCATTACTGATTTCTGACTTAGTTCCCTTGTTGTTGAACATAATGAGTTCTTTTTATTGAGCAATGTCTTATAACCCAGAAATAGTCTGAATTGATAATCCACATGCACTTTGGAAGAGTGTATCACTGTTGGGCAGAGTGTTCTGCAGCTATTATCATATCAGATTGGTCAGTATTCAAATTTTCTTTGTCGTTACTGATTTTGTTTGCTTGCTCTTATCAGTTATTAGCAGAGGAGAATTATTTCTTTAACTGTAAGTAAGAATAAGTCTGTTTCTCTTTGTAGTTCTGTTAGTTTTTGCTTCATATGTTTTGAACCTCTTCATTAGGCGTATAAACGTGTTCAGTTGTTAAATCCTCTTCTTGAATCGACCGTTGTCTGTGTGAAATGACCTCCCTTGTCTCTGATATACCTTGCTCTGAAATCGACTTTGCTTTGCACTGATAGAGCTACTGCACCTTTCTTTTAATTGGTAGTATAATCTTTTTACATTCCTTTACTTTTGATTTCTTTGTGACTTTATACCAAAAATAAGTTTTATGTGGGCTGCACATAGAGCTTGCTTTTTAAATATAGCCTGACAATATGTACCTTTTAGTATGGTTGTTTAGACTATTTATACTTAATGTAATTATTGACAGGATTGACTTTAAATCTGCCATCTTTCTATTTGTTGTCTATTTGTCTTTTGTTTATTTTTTCCATCTTTCTTAACCTTTCTTTGGATTGGTTTAGTATTTTGACCCATTTTAATCTTTCAGTGAGTCACAACTCCTTATTTTCTTGTTTTCCTACTTGTTTTCGGGTTTCACTGCACGTTTAGTGAGTAGCATAGCTCCATTTCTCCCCTCCAGGTCATTGTGCTATATTGTTGCCAGGCGTTTTTACTACAAATGTTGTGAGCTCTGATGTGTTATTAATATTTTTATCCTACAGATTCAATTATTTTTTTAAAAAAGTTTTAAATAGTAAGAAAAAAGCCTTCTATTCCTTGGTTTTTATTTCTGATACCCTTAATTCCTTGTACAGATCCAGATTTCTCTCTGGTATAATTTTTCTTCAGCCAAACTGTTTCCTTTTCCTTTCTTTTTAAACATCTCTTAGAGTGCAGGTCTCCTGCTGCAAGATTTTTTCAGCTTTGTATTTCTGAAAGACGATATTTTGCCAATTCTTGAGAGATATTTTCACTGGATATAGAATGTTGATAGTTTTTATTTCTGTTTTTAAAGATGTTGCTTCACTGTCTTCTGGTTTGTATTGTTTCTGACAGGAAATTTGCTGTTGTCCTTTTTTTTTTTAATTTGTACATAGTGTTGCTTTTTTTCTCTGAATGCTTTTTAAATTTTTCTCTTCATTGCTGTGTTTAAGGGATCTCATGATTACGTGCCTTTGTGTAGTTTTCTTATTGTTTCTTGTGCTGGAGTTTTTAGACTTCTCAGTTCCTGAGTTTATAATAAGTTTACATCAAGTTTGGAAGTTTTTCAGACATTATTTACTCATGTATCTGCTTTCCTTCCCCTGGCCCTCCTGGACTTGTGTGCCACATGTATTACATTGCTTCAGGTTGTCCCTCCCCTCACCGCAGCACAAGTCTTTTTTTTTTTATTTTTCTCTTGGATAACAGCTGTTGCTGTGTCTTTAAATTAAAAATATTTTATCTATGGTGTCTAAGCTACCCTTAAATCCATCCATTGGGCTTGTTTGTTTTCATTTCAGATATAGAAGTTTTTATTTATAGACATTTGATTTGGGATTTTCTAAAAATATATACTCCACATCTCTATAGCAGGTTTGGTCTGTGCTCTGGCTTTTGAAATGTATAGAATACAGATATGTCTACTAATTCTATCATCTATGTCAGTTGTTTCCTGATTTAGTTTTGTCTTCATTATGGGTCACATTTTCTGCTCTTATGTGTGATTTGTAATTTTTTTTTAATAAGTGAACAGTTTATTAAGAATTAAACGAAGGTATAATGTGATACAGTACTAGCAAGACACTCAAGATAGGTATAATAATATTACTCACACAAAAACTTAAATTTCACCTCAAAAAAAAAAGTTAATACTTTGCATGAAATATCTTATTTTATAACAGTGAAATTGCTTTCTCTTTTGTGATTTTTTTTTTGATATTGAAATTGGAGAAAATATATTGTTATAAAGGGAAATTGCAAACATGTTTCACTTATAAATAAGGATGCAATATCCTAAACAACATATTGACAAGTTGAATTAAAACATTAATGTTTAAGTAATGTACTTTGGTCAGATTTGAATCCAATTTATATGAAAGTTAGTCACTATTTTCTTTTCTTTTTTTTTGGTTTTCTTTCCCTCACCCCCTCCCTCCTTCTCTGCTCTCTCCTTCTCCCATGCCCCACTGTGTCATTGATTGTCATTAATTGTCCTCAAATCAAAGTTGAATACATAGAATTCATGCTTCTCCATTCCTGTGATGTTTCACTAAGAATAATATGTTCCACCCCCATCCAAGTTACTACAAATACTGCAAAGTCTTCATTATTTTTGATGGCTGAGTAATATTCCATGGTATTCATATACCATAGCTTACCAATCCACTCTTGGGTTGAAGGACACTTAGGCTGTTTCCACACTTTAGCAAGTGTAAATTTGGCAGCGATAAACAGCCTCGTACAAATGTCCTTATAATAAAAGTTTGTTTTTTCTTCTGGATAGATGTCTAACAATGGGATTGCAGGATCAAAATATTTTTAATATAAAATAAATTTAATATATATATTTTTAAATCATGAAGCTGAATGTCAACAATGTTGGAGATTCAATGTTCCATGAACATGATATGTCAGATAATACACACATAGACATGTATGTGTATATATCTCTCTATATGTATACATATGGATGAATCATCTGATTTCAAAAGTTTAGTTTATTATATCTCAAACAAAAAACAGTATAATTAATCAAAGTATGAGCCTAAACTATTGACAGATTTTTGCCATCTTCATGGTAACTTGTTTATCAAAGAAACCTAGGAGTGACTAGCAATGAAATTGCAAAAAACATTTTGCAAAGCTTGTTGAGACCTGAATGTCTTTCCTTGCAAGTAGTCCAAAGCCTGGAAGAAGTAGTAGTCAGTTGGTGCAAAGTCTGGTGAATACCGCGGATGACAGAGAGTTTCAAAGTCGAGCTTCTGTAGTTTGAAGAGCATTGTTTGTGTGGTACGTGGTTGAGTGTGATCTTGCAAGAGGATTGATCTGTCTCAGATTACCAGTCTTGGCTGCTTAATCACCAAGAATCCTTATCATTTCATCCAAATGTTTGCAGTAGACATGCACTGTAATCAGCGGATCAGATTTCACAAAGCTACAGTGGATAATATCAGTGCTGTACCACCAAACAGATATTGTTAGGGTTTTTTTTTTTTTTGATGAATATTCAGTTTTGGACTGTGTCTAAGCCCTTTGTATTTAACCATCCACTGTACTGGATGCTTACAACTGTCAAAAAGGATTCATTTTTCATCATATATAATGATACAATGTAAAATGATTTGCCTTTTATATTGTCACAGGAAAGAAAGTCAAGCTTCAGAAAGATTTCTCTTTTGAGCCTTGTTTAATTGAAGCAGAACACATCCATCCAGCTTCTTTACCTTGAAGATTTGTTTCAAATGGTCCAATATTGTTGGAATAATAACCTCAAACATTGTTGCTAATTCATGCGTACTTGAAGATGGATTCACTTCCACTACGGCTTTCAGCTCATCATTATCCACGTTGCTTTCAGGTCTCCCACATGGCTCATTTTCAAGATTAAAATCACCAGAATGGAACTTCTCAAACCATCCACGTACTGTGTGCTCATTAGCTACATCTCTCTCAAACACTTTGTTGACATTTTGAGCTGTCTGCGCTGCACTGGGGCCACGATAGAACTCGTATTCAAAAGTAACATTAATTTTTGTCTTACCCACGGTTTCACAAAAATTACTCTTAAAAGAACTTTGAAGGATAATCACAGGCCAAAACATGTGTTTGAAAGAACGAGGAGGTACTCTCACCATAAAAATAAAACAAGAAGTGTTAAAGTAAAATGTCGGAGATAATCAACTGTCAGACTTAAGGAAAGGGGACATTTCATGCTTAATAACTTGGTATCTTAGGTATTTTGTGTTTGTTTTGTGTCTTGAACAACTTATGTTTCCCAGGTAGTTTCATGACTAACTCACCCACACCTTTCAAGTCTTTATTCAAATGCTACCTACTTAATGAGGATTTTCTGACTTTCTACCCTCCCACCCACCCTGTCACCTATCTTCCTCCAACCACACACAAACATTCACAAGCACACACACAAAGTTTTCCTTATATTTTTCCTGATATAGTTCCCTATGGATATTTTCCCATAGGAATATGATACAGAATTTAGTTATATTTATCAGTCATTGCCAGTTCCACTCTATAAGGTCTAGTAAGACAATTATTTTTATTTCATGTGCTAATATATTCCCAGACTCCAGAGCACTGCCTGGCATACAGCTGTTCAAAATTATTTGTTGCACAAAAAAATGTAGTTTCTGCTTTCTTTATAGGTTGCGGTCCAGAATCACAGTACAGATCACATTTTGATATTTTCTCTTTCCAAATGTCAAAAGGTAGTATTAATAAGCAAAATGAGTTTTATTTGCTTTTGCATCTGCATATAGAATAAAGGCTATTTTGTGAGCGATAGTAATAAATGAGGATGATATAGCTTTTATACAGACTTCGACTGGCCTAAAGGGATTTGGCATTCTCTACTTCCAAAGATTTCCTCTCTTTCAGAGCTATGTCCTCAGCCTGTGTGTGGGCCCTGGTCTTTGTTATGGCCTGTCGACACTATACCTTTGAGATTTGTATTTAACAGATTAACAATTTGTTACATTAATAGTTTACTTTAAGAAAATAGGAGAGGTGCCATCTAGTTTTTCTTTTTTAAAAAGCATCTTTTCTTATACCAGAGATGTGCCTGACCATGGCTGATTTTTTATGTAAATGATCAGAGTTTGAGCTCCCTTTCTCTTTCTTTCTAATTGGAAGTGGGATATTAATAATATTCATAATAATAAGTATGTTCTCCACCAGGGTGTTTGGAGTTACTTTAAATTTATTTAAAATAGACAAAGCAGTTAAATAAATTCAGGAGTATAATGCCATCTGGACTATTAATAGTCAACTCCTTTGTGCCTCTTCGGGATATAGTTCTGTAATTTTTTTTCTTTTTTGAGATAGAGTCTCACTTTGTCATCCTCGGCACTGTGCCATGGCGTTACAGCTCACAGCAACCTCCAGCTCCTGGGCTCAAGTGATTCTCTTGCCTCAGCCTCCCGAGTAGCTGGGACTACAGACGCCTGCCAGAACACTGGGCAATTTTTTTTTGCTGCAGTTGCTATTGTTGTTTAGCAGGCCCAGGCTGAGTTCAAACCTGCCAGCCTTGGGCGCCACCTGGAGCTCATCAAGTAGGGCGCAGGCCCCATATGCCGAAGGTGACGGGTTCAAACCTGGCCTTAGCTGAACTGCAAATCATAAAAATAGCCAGACGTTGTGGCAGGCACCTGTAGTCCCAGCTGTTCGGGAGGCTGAGGCAAGAGAATCGCCTAAGCCCAGGAGTTGGAGGTTGCTGTGAGCTGTGACATTACAGCACTCTACTGAGGGCGATAAAATGAGAGACTCTGTCTCTACCAAAAAAAAAAAAAAAAAACTGCCAGCCTTCGTGCATGTGGCTGGCACCCATAACCACTGAGCTACTGGTGCTGAGCCTATATTTCTGCACTGTTGCTTGATAGATTGATATGTTCAGGTTCCGGGTTAGTGGCTTTAAGTTCTTGTTCTCACTTGCTATGTCTGTAATAAGCCCCAGTTTACCAAATGAGGAGTGATTTAATAGAAAAGAGAGAAAATATAGGACCTACCAACCTAGAAATGTACTTTACTTTTAAATCTGATTTGGGTTGTATACACACACACACACACACACACACACACACACACACATATATATTTAGAGTAAGGATTATTTTCTTCCTACTTTTAGCTCAAGAAATAACTACTACTGCCAATAACTCTACTTACTTTTTTCTTTACTTTATGTCAAATGAGTAAAAATTACTCAATGTGGACCTCATTTACAGGTTGCTTTAGTGACTCCTGAGGAAGTAAGCTGTATTTCCTGTATCCCTCTTTCCCTGTACTTCTATAGTATATTTCAAGGCAGTACAGAGACTAATCATGTCACTGAAAGTGTACAGAGGTATTTTTAAGCTGCTTAAAAGTGTACATGTAGAATGAACTTCATCAGACTTACTATAATTGTTTGACTAATGGAAAGTAGCATTTTAGGGCATAGAGAAAAAAATTATCTTTTTTGCCCAATTTGTCAGTTTAAAGAGGAGAAAATCCATTACAGATATCTCAAGAGGAAGGAGTGTCAGCATTGCACAGATATATGCAGATAGCACGTGTCTCCATTTTGCCGAGACATGTGTGATAGGAAACCTTCTGTACTAATAGAGCGTGAACTTTACCATCAGACTGAGGCAGACAGGATTAATATTCTCCTGTGCGTTCATTGTGGAATATTGGGTGAGACTGAAGATCTCAGAGTCTCAGCAGTAAAATTAAAGTATTGATAGTTATTTTTTACGTTATAGTATATCATTGTAATAAGGTAAAAGCAATAATAATTAAATAACAATATATTACAAGCACTCTTCTAGGTGTTATTACATGGATGAATGAGCCAATGACTCTGAGGAGAGTTACATTATTATACACATTTTATAGATTGGAAAACTGATGGATGGAACATTAAAAAAACTCTATAAAGTCTCAAAGTTCATAGCAAATGATTGAGTTGTTATTCACATAGATATACATATTCTTATCCCAGAGCTTGTATGATTAGCCATATATTGTGTAAAACCTAGATGCCTCAAAGCTTTACATGATCATGAAATTAACCCATGTGAAGCACTTAATAAAGTTCCTGATTTTTTTTATAGAAAGCTTTAATTATATCATAATTGCCTTTCTTATCCTCATTAGCAAAATGATTATTCATATTTTGATCAACATTGTTTATACAATACACTAGGTATTTTTTTCCCTCCATTTACATATTTGTCATGCCCATGACTAATTTTGGGAGCTAGACCAGAAAATTGTATTTTGGAGAGGATTTCATTAAATTACAATAAAATTTCTACTATAATTACAATAAACCTGTTTATTATTACATTGGTTTTATATCAGACAGCTTCTGATACAATTTCATGACTTTGTGGGGCTTATTCTATAAATGAGAATCAGATGACACTTGACTTCATAGACACAAAGGCACACATACACAATTCTGTTTCCATTTCAAATTATACACATAGTTGGTTCTGACAGGGTGGGAGCAATGATGTGATTGCTAAGGTAGATTTGTACCAATTCTTTTGCTTAAGATAATCAGATTATAGAATTTCTCAGTGAACATAACACTGTACTGGATGCCAAGTTCTGGAAACATGGTTGTTGGTTTCTTCTTCTCTGCCATTGTCTATAATTGATCATAGTAGATCTGATGGTAGAAAAGAGGAAAACAAAAATTCTTTATCTAGACATTCTTACAGATTAATTTGAATAATAAAGTGAAACAGAATACATCAGAAAAATCTAACTTTTATTTTTACTATCTTCATAAAACAAGGGCTCATTTATAGATGAAAGTGGTCAGGACTAAAAAGAACTGATGAGATGCTATTTAAAAACTTCCAAGTGACATGTGTGTATAAGTTGTGAATAAATGTCTATATTTCATATTTGATTTTAAAATTGCTTTTGTAAGTCTATATTTCAATTATGCATCATTTTCCTAAAAGAATGTATTTGGGTTATTACTCGCCGAAGCTAAAGCTGTCAGAAACAGTATTCTAATTAACATCCTTGGTCTTGATAAATTTTATTAGGAAATAAAATACAGGAATACAGAGAAAAATGTGCCCAATTCTGTGTAAGAAATGGGATTTGCAATGACTCTGGACAACACTAGATCCTAGTAGGGATCATGGCACGAAACCAACATAACCCCAGCTATTAGATCAAAGATCCTGGGGAAAAAGCCATGTAGGTGCATTTTAACAATTTATACTCAAAGTACAATAAAATCATTTTAATTGCTTTAGAGTGATGTGCCTCTAAAAACAGAAAATGTCAGACCAAAAGGGCCCAAGAGATGAAAGCCACGAAATGCACAGAGAAGAGGTAATTAGAAAGTCTTTAGGGCGGTGCCTATGGCTCAGTGGGTAGTGCGCTGGCCCCATACACTAAGGGTGGCAGGTTCAAACCCGGCCCTGTCCAAACTGCAACAACAACAAAAATAAAATAAAATAGAAAGTCTTTGATGTCTTAGGTGTGTTCCTCTTGGTTTCCGGATAAATGCTTTAAAAAGAGAAAGGGAATAGAATGCAAGGAAATGAGCCTACTTTTGATATTTCACAATTCTGTGATGTCATATTTCACAAAATCACAAATTTGATGTTTCACAAATCTAACATAGGTTAGATTTCATGGGTTTCATCTCTTGGACCCTTTTGGTCTGACATCACTTAATATCACAATTTGGTTGAATTCTGAACCTCAGTTTACTAATCCATAAATTACAAAATAGTACCCACTTTACAAACATGCAGGAAGCCTAAAATCATATATATTGTACACGAATTATAGTATCTGCCAAAACCACAATAAATACCTTGTTACTGCTAGAGTTGTGATTTTGTTATAATAATAATGATGATTATAATACTGATTATAGTGATTGTTATAATAATTATAAATTACAATGATTCTTATGTTCTTTTTTTTTTTTTTTTTTGTAGAGAAAGAGTCTCACTTTATCGCCCTGGGTAGAGTGCTGTGGCGTCACACTGCTCACAGCAACCTCCAGCTCTTGGGCTTAAGCGATTCTCTTGCCTCAGCCTCCCGAGTAGCTGGGACTACAGGCGCCTGGCTATTTTTTTGTTTTGCAGTTCGGCGGAGGCCGGGCTTGAACCCGCCACCTTTGGTATATGGGGCCGGCGCCCTACTCACTGAGCCACAGGAGCCACCCGATTCTTATGTTCTTAAATTGAATCTTCTTTTTATGGTCCCTTCATAACCAGACAAATGGCAGCATATAATTTTTTTTTCCCTGTTCAAGTCTGAAGAATAGCATTATAACAGCTTCTTAGGTAGGACTAGAGAAATTTGAAGTCGTATTAAATACTGCTTGTGCTGTGTAGGTCACAGTACGTGCACGTAGGCCGCCCGTATGGATATGCACATACAAACACATATATTTCTCACAAACTTGAGAGCCCAGAGAAAGAAGCAAACTTAATAACATGGGCGAAATGTTCTGTTCATGCCTGTGTAAAACACAAGATAAAAAAATAGACAAAGAAAAATCAGTTATTACAGTACATAAAAATCATTCTAAATTTTCTCTCTTTCATACTGTGTTAATTAAAAAGGCTTAAAATATAAGACTGTTATGAAACAAAGAAGGCTTGTTGATGAGAAACCACATGAAATCCCTACCACACAAGAATCAGGCAGGAGTATATACCACAGAAGAAAAATATAGACCAGGAAAGTAAAATGTGGAAGTCGCAACAGTGAAGCTTGCGAGCCCAGGTGATAGATTCACACAGCAAGTAAGAAGGTGTGTCAGTGCTCTGTGGCTGCAGGAATAACTCACCACAAACTTGGCAGCTTAAAACAACAGAAATTTACCGTTCTGCTCTTCTGGGGCTCCAAAGTTTGCAAACAGTGTCACTAGGTCCACATCAAAGTGTTATCAGGGCCACACTCCTTCCAAGGCTCTGAGAAAAAATAATTTTTTTTTCTTCTTCCAGCTTCTGGTAGCTGCCAGCCCCTTTGACTTGTCACTCCAGTCCTGGAGACCAGCATTTTCCAATCTCTTTCTGGTCTATCTTTATATCACTTTCTCCTCTGAATCTTCTTCTTTCTTCTTCTTTTTCTTCTCCTTATCCTTCTCCTCCTCCTATTTTTTCCTCCTTCTCTTCCTCCTCCTCCTTCTTCTTTTCTCTCTCTCTCTCTCTCTCTCTCTCTCTCTCTCTCTCTCTCTCTCCCCCCTTCTCTCCCCTCTCTTTTTTTGTCTGTACCAAGTCCTTTCTTTCCTCCTTTTAATTTGTGATTGTATTTAGGGCTCACCCAGATAATTCAAGGTAATATTCTACTAACCTGGAATTTAGTCACACCAGAAGCCTTTATTTATTTATTTTATTAACTTATAAGGCAACAGTTGAACATTCCAGGGTGGAGGACTTGATATCTTTCAGTGGCTCCTGTTCAGTCATCTATATAAACTAATTTAACCAAGATTACTATTGCTGTATGTATCGAGATAGAATTATGAGCAAGTGACAGCAATGAAGGATCATTGTCCAGAATTTAAAATTAGAAGTTTCCAAACCAGGACAACCCACTAAGTTCAAAACCATACAAATAAAAATAAAACTACAGAGAAAAGTTTTACAATACCAAAGATAAATATTCCAAAGCATTCACATGTGGAAAACAACCCTATACCCACCCTCATCCACCCACACCTGTATAAACATCATTTATAGAAATAAATGAGCATTAAGTTGACTTACATTTTTAAAAAATTTATCTCACCAAAATAAAAAAGGCAATAAAGCAATGTCTCCAACATTTAGAATATTCTAGAACATTTAGAACATGAAGAATTATTACAAATAAAAAGAAAAGACACACAACATATGTAAAAAGGACAAAATTCTTCAAAAGACTTTTTTGTATCAAAATATCCACAAACATGGGAAACTATGTTATTTCTTACTAATAAAGCCAAATGAATGGCTTAATGAAAAATCATCTCAAACCCAAAGAATGGCTACATTTAATACTTGAGGATTCCAAGTCTGACAAATATTTGGTACAAAGAGAATTCTCTCCTATTAATGACGGAAGTGTAAAATAGTGAAACCAGCTTAGGAATCTGTTTGCCAATATCTACTAAAGCTGAACAAATGCAATTTTATTCCCAACTATATTCCCAATAAAATGTGTTAAATTTTCTTAAGAGGTCTATGAAAATTTCTATAGTGCTGTGAAAGCTTCAAAATCTCAACATAAATATCCATCAAGATTAGAACGGATAAACTAATTGTAGTATGCTTATATAAATAAGTGTTACTCAGCCCTGAGAATGACAAATTATAAGTACTTGTGAAACAATATGTATAAATTTTAAATATGCTTAGTAGGAACAGCCTGGCACAAAATAGCACATTTATCAATTTATTTACATAAAGATCAAAAGCTATCGTATAGTGTTACAATTTATGGAAACAATTGCCCTAGGTAATGTTGCAAATAGAAGAAAGCATGAGAAAGGTAATAAGAGGTTCAAAATATTTTCTTTCTTGATCTGCATAGTGGTTCTACAGGAAGATTAATAGCATTCCATCTTCATGGCATGAAAACATTTTCAATATGGCTTCGTAAAGAGAATTACATAAAATCATATGTGCGCAACTAATAAAACTAATTAAAGTGATTTATTTGTGGTATGCAAGGCCCAAGAAAATTGTTTACCAAACAATCTTTTCTGAAATAGTCAATAGAATATTCACTACAATACAAAGAAACATACAGAAGACAGAAGTGAGAAATTAGAGAACATGGTGAAGAACTCAATACACAAAACATGTTCTTTAATACATTGGGAAGAAAATTTCCATTCCATACAGAAAACTATTTAATTAGAAGTAAATTCTTTCCATCTGTATTTTAAGAGGACAGGATGGTGTCAGTCATTACCGTGACTGTATAATACCTGACATCATTTAGTTGATCAAAGAAAAAAATTCATGTTTTTTTTTTGAGTAGGTGGAATTCTAAAAGTGTATTATAAAGAAGTACCTGTTTAATTTAAGGGAAGATTAACTATTTAGGATTAAAAGTTCTTTGAAAACGTTTGTAATTCTCTGCTCCTGGTTGTGAGGGTGTTTCTCACCCAAGTGCTATTATCCACATGCATTAACTGTCTATGATAACTGAATATAATGGCATATTTACAATATTATGTTTAGTGACATTAATTTTCAATACACCTATGTAGTATTTTTGGTAATTTTATAGTACCATTATTTCAGCCACAAAACTACTAGGCTATATCTTCCTGGTCTTTAAGGTCTTGTGGGCCTTTTTAGGTCTATCGTTGATCTCTAAGCTACCCTGGTACATATGACTGGGATAATCCTTAAGGAATTTGCTGCAGCCTTGGTTGTATTTATATTGTTTTCAATACACCTGTCTTGAACTATAAAGACAGAGCAAGTTGGATTGATTAAAGTCCGTGGTTTTTCTTTAGCCACAATAGAATATTAAAGAACTGTTTCATCTTGTGTGTTTTCTATTATTGGGCCTTCAATTCCTATCTATTTCCCTTAAGGTATCTATAATAAAATTTACCAGTTATTTAGGAGTCATCAAGGAGCCTTCCACAGCTTCCCCCACCTAACAATTTAATCTAATCTTGGTATTAGAATTCTAAAGGCCCCATGAAATACAAATTGCTATTTTTGAGGCCTGGTAAATATTTCTTTGGGTTATAATAAAGTTTGCCAGTAATTTTAGAGCAGGTAAAGTTCCTAAGAAAATACTGAGCTTTCATTGACTTAGCTAGACCATTTATATTGTCATCAATAAGATGGATATATTATTCTGTATTCATAAAACTAACATTTAAATTTTTCAAATACTCAACATATAACATTGATATTTATTGATATTAATATTTAAAAAGTTTTATTAAATACAGTATCATTCTTAGGATGATTAAATATAGTTCCTAGACCTCTATTTTCAAGGTAAGACTATTATCTTGTTTTGAGTTTATGTTTATGAACGTTCTTATTTAATAGCCTTTAATTGACCTTGATTATTAAGTGAGATAAACTTATTACAGATCAGGGATTTAGTTTCGGAACAAACAATCAAAAAGAGAGAATAAAAAATGATGCTAAATCTTTGATGACATTAAGTTCAGTAAGTAGTCTTAACAAGTGGTCCAGGTGAAAGTGGGAATCATTATGTTCAATAAGAATTATTAAAAATACTAATTTTAAGTCAAAGATAAAGGTATATTTTTTATAATTGGAATAGCACAACTAAACCTACTGGCATATTTCATAGAATGTATCACAGTTGACTACAAGCAACTGTAATAAGCATAGCTATGTGAATTAAGATTTTAGAAGACTGACGTTTTTAACTCAACTTTTAAATACTTTTTTATTTATTTTAACTAGAATAAATGGATAATGAAAGAGATTAGTAAAATTTTAAAAGGAGTGTTTATTATTTAAGTTAAAGGTAGGGCTTTTTAAAGGATACACATTATTTTTGAGAATGTGAGTAATAGAAATTGCAAAAAAAAAAAAAAAGAGAATCAAGTATTTAAAGATATGCTCAATACTTTAATATATCATCATTTAGTATCCATCGTATATCATAGAATGTGATCTAGAAATAAACACTGTAACATTTACTATAATTATAGTAATGAATTGAATGATAAGAAAATAAGTAAGAAACATCATATTAAATTATAAGAAAAAGCATAAACATGCCAAAAATATTAAGACAAATACAAGTATATCACTAAACATAAAGGAATTTATGAAAGTTGTATATATTATATTTTGTACATATACATACATACATGCATATATACATATAATATATGCATGTCTTCATACATACATATACACATATTTCTTAATTTTTATTTCCTTATTTTTATTTATTGTTTCAGGTTCATTGACGGTGCAAATAATTAGGTTACATTGTTTGCATTTGTTAGGTAAAGTACCTTTTATAATTGTATCCCAGTTACACACCACACTAGCACATTTTTCATGGTAAGTTTAACTAATTTGCAATATTCCTTTTTAAAAGGTCACTAATCTTATAATTTGTCATTTTAAAGAAATTTTCCAGGGGCAACACCTGTGACTCAGTGGGTAGGGCGCTGGCCCCATACACTGAGGGTGGCGGGTTCAAACCCACCCCTGGGACAAAATGCAAAGAAAAATAGTCAGGCATTGTGGTGGCAGCCTATAGTCCCAGCGACTTGGGAGGCTGAGGCAAAAGAATCGCCTAAGCTTAGAAGTTGGAGGTTGCTGTGAGCTGTGAGCAAAACGTGATCAGAAGTCTTTCATTTTATTGTCATCTGGTTAGGTAGGCTCCTATCATCTCTCGGGATAGTTCCTTAAATTATTTTATTTAACATTGAGCACAGCATAGCTACCACCATCCTGAGCATTCCTGGAGTCAATGCAGCACATGTATTTATATATACAAGGAAGTAAAATAGGCATGTGAAAAATTTCCCATGGAACACTGCAATGATAGAATCAGACTCTAATACACAGCCATCCGATTCACAGCCCTATTTTTTCACTATGACATTTTGAGTAGATATTTAAATATTAATGTACTTATAGAGCCTTCATGGTAGATCAAACCCATGAGATAACCTAGGTTAAATCCATAAAGACAGACCTGGATTAGAATCCTGGCTTTGTAAGTACTGTTCTCTGTGAACCCTATCTTCATCATCTTTTACTTGAAGAAAATAACACCAATTTCAGCCATTATTAATGTTAGTCAAGTTATTATACCAAGAGTTTGGCAGTCAAATGTTGGTGATCAATAAAGTCTCCTACCGTGATATTTTACCTACCATGATAAAGTCTCCTACAGTGACATTTTATTGGGATATAGAACTTAGTGCAGTATGTCTAGATCTATTTCTGTGATACACATATCTCCTAGTGTGAGAGCTCTTTAAGGTCAGACTAAATGAGACATACACGTATAGACATACATGTGTGTATAATGGATAGACAGATGTGTACATAGAGCTATTAGACCATAAAAACCTACATTTTTAGAAGTATGTTGAAAAGGAAACAAAGTTTTTCAAAGTTGCTATATAAGCAAAGATGCTATATAAGAATAAATATTATACGATAACCAGAGATGTGAACCGTGGGTACTAGGGTACGGGCAAATAGTCAACTTCATAAGGTTTCATATTGTTCAACCCCCATCTATGTATAGCATGTACTAGTTTACTCTGTAATATGCCAGGTAGTTTTTTTCTAAGCAGAAAGATAAACATGATCTAGTTTCCTAAATATTCACTTAAATTGTGTTTTGGGGGAGAAAAGTCATATGGTTTAATGCTAAGTAATTCACATTTGTTACATCAAAACATTCTACATAATTAAGAAGAATAAAGTCTGCCACGTGTTTTGTATCACAAAATATACAAGCAAAGGGAATTCGTTATTTGTGTCAGAGGACATATTTGTACCCATCAGGCCCCCAAGCATCTGTGTTTAGGAGTTTCTCTGTCTTTGATAACTTGTTTAGAATGCGCACAATGCAAGACTTTGAGGTTTAATCATCAGCTGTCCTTTAGTTTTTGTGTTTGTGGTATTTAATATTTTACAGGTCTATGGCAGCAGCTCAGTGGGCTGTTTTAGCTCACAGTCTCTCTTGAGATTGCAGAAAAGCTGTTAGCCATAGCAGCAGGCTTTAAAAACACAAGGGTTGGACTTTCTCCTTCCATGTTCAATATGGTTGTTGGCAGAAGGTTTCAGTTCTTCCCACGTGGGCTTCTCCTAGCACAAGTGACCTAAGAGCAGGAGCAAAAGATACATAAGGTAATCACATGCCGGCAATGGGAGAAACAGTCTTTTAAAAAATTAATTATGGAAGGGATGCCTTCACTTCTGCCTTATGTTATTGGCACATTGCAGAAGGGGAATACAAACGGTGTGACTATCAAAAGAAGAGACCATGGGGGGCCATGTTATAGGCTGACCACTAAATACACCATTCCCAACAACTCACTTACATTGAAGGGAAAGCACAGACCAGTAGGGACAGGTTAGTACCTGTCTACTCTAGGGATTGAGTGTGTGTGTTCATCATTTGAAAATTTTGTTATCTCATTTCTGTAATGAACAGAAATAACCTACTTTGTTAAAATTTATTTCCTTTCTTTTGGTTTTATTTGTGGGTGATTTGCCATCCCAGAGACCCCATGAATTCTCCAACTTTAATAAGAATCCCAGGTACCTTTATAAGAACAACTTTCAAATAAACTAATTAAATAAAAGAAAATATATCCACAATTGAAGAGAAATATAAATAGAATGCTCATGCAGAGATCAAAACTGTAATTATTTCTGGGACAGACACTTTTGGATTTCACGCTGCTAAGTAGGTTAGAGAAAAAACTTGGATAGAAGAATTCTGAAATGTTACCTAAAGAGGCCTCTAGCCAAATATCTTAGCTGGTGAATTCATCAGATTGAAGCCAGCTAAGCAAGACTTAAGTGACTGAACATGTCCCTCCAAGGACTGCATTTTAGGAATGATGATTTTTCATGTTTCCTTTCCTTAGTTTAGGTATCAACAATGATCTAAAAATTGGAGTAATGGTGGATTTGATTTGCTCAAATAAAATAAAAATTCTACACTTAATTATAATAGTGCTTTCATAATGATCCATGATTTATTATGAGCAATAGTAAATTACTAACTATTGAGATTTTAAAAAAATATTTTTCTTTTCAATTCCTGATAGCAAAATACACTATTTTATGAGATGCTCAAAGTCGATGTTTTTAGAAATATGGAAACTCAAATTTGATTAGCAACAATTTGTTAAGAGTCTTGAAACCTTCAACAAAAATAGTAAATGACACAGGTTTTATCTCTATGTCAATCCTGAAAAGGTAAATGTAATAATGGTTATAACATTTTGTAAAATTAAATATCAAATACTGTTGTTTTTCCATAAGTCATTTCATAAGGAGACTTTGATTCTTTCTCCTAATTTTCATTTGATTTTTTTTTAGTCTGGCATTGTGTACCTTATTATAAATAGACTTAGGTACAAAACTTTCCAAAATAGTTTTACAATGAAGTAAAACAAAGTAGAAGATAGAAGAAAGAGAAACTTACACTTCCCTTGTGTACCATGTATGAAATATAGTCACTTGTATTTATTTTCATTTACTTATCCTGACAGATAATATGGCATGAATTTTATTTTGTATTTTACATAATGAAGCCAAGACTCAAAGCAGGATGGGAATGTTGAAGTAATATGTTCATTTTCACAACATGAGGAATGAAGAAACTTGGAATCAAAATCAAGTCAGTTTGACACCAAAACCCTTGTGTATTTCACAACAATGTATTTTATTTTCTGAAACATTGATAGATTTTTGAGTGTTTGTTTTTTGCAAAACAAAAATCTGATGAAATTTCCTCTTTTGCATTTTGGAAACATGAATTGTAAATAATTCCCTGTGCTGATATAAAACTTCCCTACATTGTAAGAGCGGCTCATTATGCCTTGCTGTACAAACAATATGGTTTATGCTAAACATTTGCTTTCCTTCTGGGAATCTGGGTTCTGTAACATACTAGGCAGAGAGTGCCGACCACACACTGAGTCTCTAAAGACCTTCCCCGGGAAACAACATATCGCACATATGGTCACAATTTGAAGCTGAATGAATTAAGCATGTCCTGAATGGTTCCCCAGAAGACAATTCTTAGAAGCCTATCCTTGGTTTCTTCTGAAGTTTGCTCCATGTCCCTTTTCCCTTTACTGAATTTTTTTTTGCATCCTTTTTCAAATCATTCAAGAGTACATATATGTGCTAAGACTGGTGATTTCCAGTTTAATAAATCATCAAACATAGGAATGTCTTGGGCACTCCCAAAGCAATGTCCAAAAAAGGGAAAGAAAAAAATTAACAATAAAATGTTTTCAAAGACAAATGATGAGAATAGTCAAAAACCATGATTAGAAGAAAAGATAATTAATCCTGAAGCACAACATCACAGAACATTTTATGGGTCTTATAAAAGTTTTTTCATCCCTGTCTGTGCATGTGCCATGCCAGCATTTTCTTACCACCTTTCTGAATTCTTCTTATTCCTGACCACAAAAATGTTCCTAGGTATGTATAACTATCTCAAACCTTCCAGCATCCTTCCCACCAATTGCAAGGATAGGATTTCAGTGCCAAAGGGAGATGTTGAGCATTCAAATCCGTAGTTATTGGTGGAATACAGAGGTTGAAATTGTTCATACTGGGACATGAGGCAGAGAATTCTGAAAAGGGTCGAGTGCCGAATTTATCTCCAAGATTATAACTAGGATAATAGAAAGGAAGGGTTAATAGAGTAGACTGATGAAACGTTAAACAATTATGATACAAGTTCAGATTTTACCCCTTTATGAGAATAAATAACCCAAACAGACAATGAGAGAATGCAGTGTGAATGAATTGGTTGAAATTGGAACTCAGTTTTAAAACCTAATTTTGGGCAGATAAGGGAGAACCAGGTAGCTGAGGAATGGGAGTGTGATGGAGTGGGATGCTTGAAGAAGCTTTCTTTTGTAATTTCTTATTTTCAACTATATAGAAAGTAGATAAGGGACATTTACATTAAAAATATGTCAAAATAACATCTAGCCTGTGGACAAGAAAATAGTGATTTCTACTCCAGCAGGGAAGCCAAAATTTACAAGAAATGACATTTCACAGATACCAAGTGCACCCTGGTGACAGGATGGGCATACTAATGAACAAAAATGGGGCTTTGATAGTATAGAAATAGTGCATTAGACACAGACAATTTCATCCAAATAGTTTCAATCCTTCGCCTGTGCTTAAAACAGTGGCAGATTAAATAAAACCATTTTAAACTTCAAATCTTAAATATTTCACACATTACATACCTAGTAAAACCTAGTCACAAGGAACCCAAACTGTAGGTTGAAGTGGATTTTTTCCCCCGTTCTTAGAGTGTATTGTATTTCTTCTCTCCAAATTGTGAATGCATAGGAATATTATTTTAATATGGATGGACATGCAGGTAGTAAATGTCTTTCTCTGTCTCACTCACCCTCCCTCCCTCTCTCCAAAACCTAATGTAAATGTCTATGTATATGTGAAATTCTTCCTCCAAATTTTATGAATAGTTACATATGGGTTATTATCATATTCCATTCAATTCCATTGCTATTTCAATACATTTATTACTTAATGTAAACAATTATATATATTTAAACAAAACACAAATCATCCTCTACCAGATTTGAAAATATGGAGTAAAAACTTCCCAAAATGCAATTCATTTTTGGAGTGTGAAGTAAAAAGAAATTTTATTAAGGTGATGATACTCACTAGTAAAAAAGCACTCATTAAACTACATAATATCATTTCTCAAGGGACAAAGAAGAGATAAAGTAATAAAGACAGAAAGTAGGAAACTTTGATCACCCTTGTCAGGTACTTTTGATGATCCCTTGAACTGATGTCACTAATATTAGTGATTATTCTGCAAGAACAATTGAAATACCCCAAAGAGAAAACTCTACAACTAATTTCTTGCCTGGTACCTAAGGGAGCTCCTCTTCTATACTCCACATGTCATCAGTAACAAAAGCATCCCTACAGAGTTCTCTCTCTTATTCTTCATAATAGATTGAGTCAAATGGAAACAATCAATGTTGGGAAACTCGTAAGACATGGACATGTAAATTCCTCCTATAAAAGAAGTGTTGAACTTCTTAGATCAAAAAGTTTAAATTAAATGCTAGCTATAGACTACTGAACAGATGGCTTAAATAAAGCAAACAAATGTTACTTGGGAAACCATAGTTCCAAGGTTTGTAAAAGTTTATAATGAATACATCTTGTAAAATTAATCTTATTTCCTTTATTGAGAGATTGAAGGAATTGCCTAGAATGCATTGTGAATTCAAAGTATTATTGCCTAATTCAGACATTACGTATCGTTACTAATAAAACAACATAAAAAATGAGGGGGGTGGTTATGTTCAAAAAGTATTAGAAAATTAGAAACTGATTTTCATTTATGTAAATGGCTAATACCAGTAATTAAAATCAATAGAATCCTGAATGTTTACCATATGCATTTTCCCCTGTTTTGGAGTTTAGAGGGATAATATTCTTGCCTAACTTCATATACCTGATAAGTGATAGTTTACCAAAAAATTGTTAATTACTGTCATTTAGAAGAATTTCTAGGCTTTCATGTTTTTCTCAGCCTCTATCCTACTCAATGTAACTTAGCAGAATACAGAAGACATATGCTTACAGTTGAAGCTGTTTTTTTTTTATAATTTTATTGAATCATAATTCTGTACATTGGTGCAATCATAGGGCACGATTCATATACATTCAGAAATGTTTTGATCGTACTGTTACAGATAGCCTTCATGGCATTTTCTTGATCACTATATAAAGACA